>JASFAX010002501.1:0-45700 GCA_030737875.1 Allium sativum
TTTTGACTGAAGATGAAGACTTACCTTTTATTTGTTATTTTGGACCTTAAGTACTATCTTATGCATGTGTACCTTTGATTCTGATGTAGACTTATTATTTCTTTTATGTACTAAGTAGTATCATGTATCTATGTAACTCTAATAATGATAACGTTTATGATTCCATTGTTATGATGATGTAAATTACTTTATGATTTCATGTGTTATGCTATTATATTTAATCTGCTGATGTGATTAATATGTTATTTTCCAAGGATTATCCTTGCTTTCATGGCACGTGGTTTGGGTTGTCTCATTTTGGTATCGGAGGATTGGTTAACCTTACCTTTGGAGTATAACATATTTAAATGACTCCTCAGAAATAGAATCAGTAGTATTCTAAGAAGAGTAACTCATTAGAGATAGGATTAGTAATATCCTACAATGAGTGCAGTAGAATAGCATATAACTGGATCATTACGTCATTATTTATGCTTTTACAATTCCTTAAGATATCTTTTCTGTTGTCCTGACTCTTTTCTTAATATTGGCAAAACTAAAAGAAAATGAATGGAAGAGGAAGAGGCAGGAGAGGCAGAACTCAAGGAAGGGGTGATATCCCCGTTGCTCCAAATTAACCCAATCTCGAAGAAGTCGAGCTGGAGGATAACATTGAGGCTATAGTGCCACACCAACCCCCACATCAATTATTTGATCTATATGTGGTCGCTAAGAAGTACAAGAATTTGGGTGGCATGCCATTCACTGGCAATGGAACGGTAACAGAAGCTCAAGATTGGCTAAGGTTTTGCGAATGGATCTTCACGGGCCTAGAATTAGCAGATCACAGGAAAAGGTTTATGGCATCTTGGCTACTTAAGGATGAGGCCTTGATATGGTGGGACACAGTGACTATAGGCTATCTTGAAGTTAACATGACTTGGGCAAGGGTCAAAGATATTTAAAGGTTTGTCCCTCGATAGGAAGTCGAGCGCTTTCACGATGAGTTTGCTAATCTCCAGCAAGGAGATTGAACCATTCATGAATACTTGAATAAATTTAATGAACTCTCTCTCTCTATGGAGCCGAACTGATTCATGAATCAATTCGCAAGAACAAGCGATTCATTGATGGTCTTCTTAGAAGGTATCACAGCCGAGTGACGGCACAAACTGAGCTTTCATTTGCCAAGGTAGTTGAAATGGCTTGCAGGCATGAAAGTATCGACAAGAAGAATTCTCAAGAAGATCAAGAAAGAAGTCAAGCTAGCAATAATAGGAAGTAGTCTGGTAAGAAGCCCGAAGCAAGCAACATTGAAGCAGCTAAGCCTTAAGAGAATAAGCAAGCAAAGACTAAATGTTATAATTGTGATCAATATCGACATTGGGTTGATAAGTGCAAAGCTCCAAAGAAGCCAAAGAGAAATGGATCAGGCCCTATTCAGAACCCTCGTGATACTAGAGAGTGCTTCAATTACCACAAGATGGGGCATCTTATCAAGAACTGTCCACTGCTGAAAAAGTCTGAAGTGGCTCATGATTTTGATGGGACAAATGTGCCAGCTTCTTCTGCAGGAGCAGGTAGACCAGATGTTTTGGGAGGTACCCTTACTATTGAAAATATTCCTGTTACAGTATTACTTGATATGGGTGCATCACGAAGTTTCATTTCAAGTAACACGGTTGGAAAGTTAAAATTAAAATGATAAATATTGAAGAATCAATTAGTGTCCATAATCCGATAGGAGGCTCTCTTGTTCTCAGTTTATATTGTAGAGTACATATTTCCTTTTCCCATTACCGGTTTCTTATTAATTTGATCGTCATGAATTTTTCTGAGTTCAATGTTATTCTTGGGATGGATTGGTTAATGCAGTATGAGGCCGAAGTTAGATGTCCCAAAAGAATTGTTAAAGTTAAAACATAGTTTGTAGATACTATTAGTATACCATGCGAAGGCTCAAGTTCAGATAGAAAATAATTTTGGTTTGCTCTATAAATTTCTCCTACTTTTATTGAGAATATTCCAGTAGTTAGAGATTATGCGAATGTGTTTGAAGAAGTAGATTGCTTACCTCCGCGAAGAGAAATTGATTTCAGAATCGATCTAGTTCCGAATGCCAAGCCAGTAGTGCATGCAATTCAGAGAATGACATTGAAAGAGAAAGAAGCATTAGGTGACCAAACTCGACAATTGTTATGGAAAGGTCTGATTAGGCATAGCTTCTCATGTTGAGGAGCAGCCATGGTATTTTTTCCTAAGTCAGACGGTACTCTTAGGTTGTGCGTAGATTACCGAGACTTAAATAAGCAAACATTGAAAAATAAATATCCATCACCACGTATTGATTATTTATTAGATCGCTTGAATGAAGCGCAAGTGTTTTCAAGGATGGTCCTAGTTATAGGTTTCCATCAACTGCGAATTACCGAAGAATGTGTTCCTTTGACAGCTTTCAGAGGTCCAGACTTATTTTATGAGTGGTTAGTAATGCCATTCGGCTTATGTAATGCTCTTGCTTATTTTGTTGATTTGATGAATCGAGTATTTCGCAAAGTTTTGAATAAATTCTTGCTAGTTTTCATTGATGATATTTTAATCTACTCTAAGTCAACCAGCGAGCATGCGAAGCGTTTGGAACATGTTTTGGAAATTCTGAGAAAGAACGTATTAAAAACCAAATTTTCTAAATGCATATTCTGGCAAGAAGAAGTGAAGTTCCTCGGTCATGTAGTATTAAAGGAAGGGATTTCGGTGGATCCAGGCAAGATCACAGCCATCCGAGATTGGAAGCAGCCTAGCATGCCCACATAAGTCAGAAGTTTTCTGGGATTGGCTGGCTATTATCAGAAGTTCATTAAGGATTTTTCGAAGCTATCTAATCCATTGATGAAGCTTACAAAGAAGCATTCAAGGTTTAATTGGACGACTGAATGTGAGGCTGCTTTCCAAGAGCCGAAATTAAGGTTGACTATTGCTCCAATGTTGACTATTATAGATGGCAATCAAGATTTGATTGTCTATACATATGCTTCTTATGAAGGAGTAGGTGGAGTATTAATTCAAAGAGGCCAAGTTGTTGCTTATGCTAGCTGTTAATTGAAGCCACATGAGTGTGACGACCCCAAACCCCGTACTGATGGCGGCAAGGGTAATCTTTGGAATATAACACATAAACAGATAATAGCAGGACAGAATTAAATAAATACACCAGATAATGCACAATAGAATATACTGGATAAACGTAATCATCAGAGTTACACAGTACACAGGATCATACTTAGTACAAATACAGTTCAGTTATACATAAATGTCTACAGCGGAAAACAAATATAATGTACAATAGGAGCTGAACAGCATAAAAAGAGATAAATAATAGAATCCATCTTCAGCTCCAGCTATCCAGAAAGAGCCAGCTAAACCTGAATACAAGGCTGCCCGTGTAGAGAAAGGGGCACCCGAGTTTGAAAGTGAAACAAACTACGAGTCAGTCATGGGACTGGTACGAGAGATCTACTTAACTCATTATACAATATGGCCAACCATAGGCACACACCACTTTCGTGGAACGGGTTTACTCCATTGGATTGCCAATGCTTTAAAACAAATCATTCTTTTAAATATCGCAATGCTTTTTTATACAAAATGAAGCCATTATAAGACTCAGTTCCCATCACACAATGCAACGCAAACCGAAGGATAGAGTTTTACCTTATAATGGCCAAAATATGCTTGATACGAATAAAACAAAAGCATTTGATATTATTATTAGTATTTATAGGTTTCAAAAACAATTTCGAATCATAACTATCAATCATAGACGGCATGGGTACCATATATCATGTCGCCATATGTATATACAATCAAAACCGCATAGTCACGTATTTGGAAATTGGATTTCCGCCATGAACCAAGACAAAAGATAGTCCTTACTGAATTCAAGACTGCCTAGCCCGAGCCTCAGGAAAAGCCGCAACTACCCCTTGGAGCGACAGGGTCGGTCCACCGATGTGGACTAAAATTCCTGAACACTGCGTTTCCCCACCCTATAGAGCGTAAATGAGCCAACGAATGACTCCATCGGTCCTGGATCGACCGATATTTTCGAGGTGCCTCACTATTCATCATCCACATTAGTAAAATGTCAGGCCGTGTAAAAACACTGACACAACTCCTAGCTAGGAAGAAACGCATGCCCTCCCTGAGGTCCTTCTCCCGTTTCTGGTTCATACCGGGGTGTGAGGCTCGCGAATTCACGTTATACACAAAGCTACGCCACACAGGCGGTGCTTTGATCATCAATCACAAGACTTTTCTTTTCAACAGAAGCCCTGATCACTGCATCTTAGCATGCCACACAGGCAATTCACGCCATGTAACTGATGGCTATCAATCACACAGAATAAATTCCAATGTCAGACACACCATCCATTTACAAGTCCGTTCTGGGTCTGAACGAAACCGGAGGCACTATATACCTCGCAAACCCATCGATCTACACGTACGTCAGGACGATCACCACTCATTATCCATATTTCAGGATGCCTCCTAATCAGGACATCAGTTGCCATCCAAACGAGGTGATGATTTCCGGTCTTCAACCACCGTCTTCATCTTCGATTTCTTATTGTCGATGCAGTTATTCAGAATGGGATATCCCGGTCTTTCTGAGCAACTCGCGTATATAATAAACAAGTGCAACACAAACACACATACGCATCATTTCAATTCATTAGTCACTAACCGTCAATCAGTAAGAGAACGATTTCCCAAATATTAACCCCGAAGGCCGAAACCAACATCAGATCAAAATCCAGGAAACCATTCGACTTAGCTAACCTTCAGTTAATTTCTAAATTTCACATCCATATCGTTTATAATATTTTATAATGATTTAGCGCTATTTTTATTTATTTTAAAATAGCCAATTTATTCAAACGACGCTTCGGGCCATAACGCGGCCGTGACGCTGTTTTTCTTCAGACTTGATTTACACATATCTGAAAATCTAACCACTGGATCTTCATAAAATTTATATCATTAGAAAGATCTTTTCAAAACGAATCCAATGGTTCCAGTTTTAGGAAAATCCGACGGTCGGATCTCCCGGTACAATAGTTTGAAGTTTCGATTTTGAAATATGAATTGCAGCGTCGTTATTCGATTTAATATAATTATATTTTTATATATATAAATATAATCGATTCTGGTTCTGTTTTTCTTCAGATTTGAATTAAACATTCCAGACAATCCAACCATTGGATTTTTACAAAGTCGGTGCCGTTGTAAAGATATTTCCAAAGCGAACCCAACGGTTGCGGTTTCGGGAAAATCCGATGGTCGGATCTCCCGCACTAATCGTTTGAAATCACGGTTTCAAAATACGAACTGCAGCTTCGTTATTCGATATATTTCAATTCTATTTATATATATATATATATATATATATATCGATTCTTCGATTTCAAAACTATTTGATTTTCATACATTTGATAAAAATGATATTTTTATCTAACTGTCTTTTATTTCAACACTTCACTATTTTTAACAATTCATGTATATAATAAAAATGTTATTTTTAATGTAAAACAATTTATTTCAAAACACGACTATTTTATATAATTCATATAGATGATAAAAATATGATTTTTATTATAAAACAATTTCTTTCAAAATACAAATACCATTCAACACATGAATATGATTCAACGAATGAATTTCTATTCAACACATGAAGGTTTTCTATAGTTTGTATATATAGAGTAAAAATGTGATTTTTATTGTTAAAACAATTTATTCAAAACACGAATACCATTCAACACATGAATTTCAATTCAACGAATGAACATCGATTCAACACTTGAAGGTTTTCTATAGTTTGTATATATAGGGTAAAATGTGATTTTTATTGTTAAAACAATTTATTTAAAACACGAATGTCATTCAACACATGAATATGATTCAATGAATGAATTTCCATTCAACACATGAAGGGTCTCTATTCAATAGATGAATATAGTTTCAACACAGGAAAATAATTCTAACACATGAAAATTATTCAAAATTTCGGCAGCATAACGGCAGGGTAGTTAAAACTGGGACCGTCCCTAGTACGGCTCCTCGCTCTACCTTAAAGCCTCGAAGCTTTTGACAATGGGGAATCATGCATCTAGTTCGCATGCAGGCGACATGTATATTTTTTTTAATTTCCACAAACTAATCCTATGTGGTTTCAACCAAATATTTCTCAACCACAAACGGGTATTTTTCAACCACAATCAATCAATTTCAACCAAAAACAATTCTAATCAACCATTCGTAATCAACCAATTTTCGCACCAATCACAACCAATAAATATCGTGCATGGTCTGTGGATGAGGGGCGTGTGTATATATATATATATAAGCATTTCACTTCTATTCAACACATATATAATTTTTACAACGCATATATAACTTATACATCAAACGTACAACTTATACAACGCTTATACATGAGGTGTATAATGCTTATATAACCCATACATCGACTATATAATTTATACATCGTCGTTTTCCATATCGTTTATAATTTAGAAATCTCACATTGGGTTCCACTCCACCAAAAATAGCAGAAGGCTTAGAAAAATATGCGGTCTCTTCTAAAATGTAGAAGACGTCCACACGAGTCCACTGTCTCTTGTTTCACTGAATTTCGTCAAGAAAAGAAAAAGATGTGATTTTTATAGTGAAATCAAAAATGGTAGCGCTTTAAAGTCCTATAATATATAAAATAGTTTTAACTGCTGTTACCCTCTAAAATCGTTCGAACCTAGGTCTTTGATTTGCGCTCGATCCGTTCAGTTTGAGGACGATCAGATCCTACCACCTCGAAGAGCTTCAAAAGGCCTTGCCGGCGCTGGTGGTTGCATGAGGATCGACAGCTTAGGGAGGGAGATCGACGGCCCCGAAGTAGACGTCTTCCTCACGTTGGATCTCGAACAAATCGCAATAGTTAAGGGTGAAAGTGATATGGATTTGTAGAGGAGACAGAGCACTTAAAAAAGCTTAACTGGAGGGGGGTCTAACTCGGCTTGGATTCGCCAGAAAATGGGAGGGAAGGTCAGAACAGTTTCCGCCGGCGGGAGGAAGAAATATCGGGGAAAGAGAAAGTGAGGCCAACCAATGATATATTTTTTTTTATTTTTTTTTAAATCCAAAAATACCCCTCTTCACACACGAATGCCAATCCAAACCCAACGACTGTCGTCCCTAGCGTTTTACCCCCATTCTGAACACAATGGGAAATGTTTTGTAGGCCCATTCGACCGTTTCAGTCAGTTTTACTTCAAATTAAAATATAAAACATTCAATATTTAATTTGAACGTACATTTCAATTTGCCGGGGCCACATACTGATTCGAAAAATTCCAGAAAAATAAATCTAGCTATGATTTGACGATACGGTCCCCACAAAACTAGTTTCGTCGAATTCTGAGACTGTTTGTAAAATGGCCCATTTCTGGTCGATACAATTTAACTATAATTGACCAAAACACATTTTCCTTTGCCACGCTCACATACTAGCTTCAAAAATTATGAAATTTGAAACCTAACAATAATTTGACATCCCTGATCCAACAAAAGTAGTTTCGTCGAATTCCGAGGTCGTTTGCAAAATGGCCAATTTCACGGGCTATATAAATTCCATAGCGACCTTTTTGAAAATTCATTTGGCCATAACTTTTGCTTTCCGCTATGAAACTTCGATTTTTCAGATTTGTTAGAAAGGTATTCACTAACAGATTTAAATATTTTTGGTTTCACTCAAATCCTTTTTGTTTTGCACCCGGTACAGTCAGTCAAAGTTTGAATTCAAATTTTGAAGCTGCCGCGCCATTTCAGGCCCTGTTTATAATTAGAATTAATTATATTCATTTTCAAATGTCGATTCAAACTTACCTTTCATCGTTATTATTTAAAATATTTATTTTAAATATTTAAAATCCCCTATTTTAGCTAATTAAAAATTTTTAAATTGGTTCAGATTTTCCGGGTCGTTACAATCTCCCCCACTTAAAAATTTTCATCCCCGTAAAGGAACAAAGTCGAAAGTGGTTTGATTAATCAACTCTATGTTCAATCTGGCTTCCATTCTCCAACTTTTCAGTTTCTGAGAATTTTCAAATTCTTCAAAAAAATTGGCTAACACACGGAATTTTCGAAAAATTTCGTCATAACCTCCTTTGTACGGGAAGGGGTTTGGAAATTTATTGGGCCGTATTAGGTACCCAATAAATCCTATAAAGCATACACATATTTATAGTGATATATTCTGGTGTTTACAGGGGAGCGTGTATAGATAATAACTCCAGAGAATAAATTCTCGTCACCCTGTCAAAGCCTGAGGAAGTGTGTATTTTTAATTGCTCTAGAGGATAAATCCTCGTCACCTCGTCCCGTGTGGGAAATAAATAATCCATGTGCCGTATCTAATGACTAGAGAGACATGGTTATTGTCAACTCCAGACCCGTGTGGGTTTTTTTATTGATCTGGAAATTTATCATTACAATTTTATATGTCCATATCAGTCATCAGTTCAATATGTAAAATATAGTCATCGCCATACAAGCCTCTCGCTCGTATGGTAAATCTTCCACCTCGTCACACAAGCTCCAAATGGTTATGTGGTATATGATGAAGTATGCCTATCTTCAAGAAGTATGCCATGTAATGTAGTTCAAAATTAATTGTTACTATCCTATGGCGATGTTTATGATTACACACAGAACAACCAGCACTCCGCATCCAATGGCATTCACAGGAGTTGATATAATAATATTTCGCATCCAACTCATTAAGGTTTACCGATTTGTCGGGCACGCAAATAAATTCTTTACTCAACAGCTATCCAATTACATGTTCAAACATATATAATGCACAAGTATATATTTCTATCTATTTTCTAATCAGTTCAATGTGTGATTTAATCGAATAAATTCTATCATTCATTCTATTATTGATTAATTTAGCTATTGTTTTTTTAATAATTTAATTAATCAAATCTACTATCACACAATGCAAACAACAAGCAATTTGTTTTTAACTTTTCAAAAACATACTAATCAATTTCTATACTTTTTTAAAATCATTTAGACTATAGAATTAAAAGTGCACATCCATGGAAAGAAAATAACAACAGAGTAGAGAACTAATTGGTAATGCAAAGTATGGTAAATGTACCTTACACCGGAGTCAATCAGAGATATCTACTCGAAACTTAGGATAGGCTTTATGAATTCTCTCCTAAGTTTCCCAAGTACAATCTCGCGGATCCCCACTCCATTGCACTTTGACTAAGTGAACCTTCTTGTTCCTCAGCTCTTTGGTTTCTTTGCCGATGATCTTTAGCGGCTCTCTTCTCACAGCTAATTCTGGAGTAATTTCAATATCCTGTTGAGCTGCTTCTTCCACGATCAAGTCTGGATCATGAACGTGCTTTCGAAGTTGAGATATGTGAAATACATCATGCACTCCAAGCAACCAATCTGGCAATTTGACCTTATATGCGAGAGTTCCAATCCGTTCTAGTATAGGGAATAGGCCAATGAATTTGGGCGCCAACTTCCCAGTTTTACCGAACCGGATAACTCCTCTCATCGGCGATACTTTCAAATATACATAGTCGCCAATAGCAAATGATATATCTCTTCTTCTCCTATCGGCATAGCTCTTTTGTCGGCTTTGAGCGGCGAGTAATCGTTTCTTAACGAAATCAACTTTGTCGGCAGCTTCTCGGATCATATCAGGTCCCAATACAAGTCTATTACTAGGTTCAACCCAACAAGCACGGGATCGGCACGGTCTACCATACAATGCTTCGAATGGTGACATTGTCAGGCTCGCTTGGTAGCTGTTGTTATAGGAGAATTCTGCCAAATGCAAATGGTCTTCCCATGATCCACCGAAATCTAGAACACCAGCCCGCAATAGATCTTCTAGTATACGATTCACCCTCTCGGTTTGACCATCTGTCTGAGGATGATAGGCGGTGCTTAGGTTCAGCTTTGTTCCCAGCTCTACTTGAAATGCCTCCCAGAACTTTCTAGTAAATATTGGATCTCTATCACTGACTATACTGAGCGGCACTCCATGTAGCCTTACAATTTCCTTGAAGTATATCTGCGCCAGACTCTGAGCAATTCTGTTTGATCTGACAGGTATGAAATGGGCGGTCTTCGTGAAGCGATCTACGATCACCCAAATACTGTCATTTCCTCTCCTGGTTCTGGGCAAACCATCTATGAAGTCCATGGAAATATGTTCCCACTTCCATCCTGGAACGTCAAGCGGTTGCAACAATCCAGCCAGTTTCTATTGGTTGCTTTTGTCTAGCTGGCAAGTAGGGCATCGGCTAACATATAAAGAAATGTCCCTCTTCATCGACTTCCACCAGAAAGTGCGTTTGATGTCATTATACATTTTGCTTACTCCTGGATGGATACTAAGTTTTGACTTGTGGCACTCATCCAGTACTTCATTTCGGAGCTCAGAAATGTTAGGGACATAGATTCGACCTTTGAGCCTTAGAATCCCATCATTATCAACTTGAAAACTCGAGGGCTCGCCTTTCTGAATTATCTCTCTGATCTTCCGAATGAAGTGATCATCCTTCTGAAGAGCAGATATTTTATCTATCAATGAAGTCGTGATAATAAAACTGGCGATCATTTCATTCTTTCGGCTTAACGCATCGGCCACGACATTGGCTTTCCGTGGAGTGTATAGAATTTCAAAATCATATGCTGCAAGGAACTCTAGTCAATGTTGCTGCCTCAGATTCAATTCTTTCTGGGTGAACAGATACTTTAGCGACTGATGGTCTGTATACAGTTCAAATTTCTCACCCAAAAGATAGTGCCTCCAGATTTTCAAAGAGAATACTATAGCCAACAAATCAAGATCATGAGTGATGTAGTTCTTTTCATGTGGCTTCTGCTGACGGCTAGCATAAGCAATCACTTGTCCCCTTTGCATTAACACTGCACCAAGGCCCTCTCTAGAGGCATCTGTCCAGACTTTTAAATCCTGATTGCCGTCAATAATGGTTAACACTGGAGCAGTCGTTAATCTTAACTTTAGCTCTTCAAAAGCCTCCTCACATTCTGGAGTCCATTTGAAGTTTGAGTGTTTCTTTGTAAGCTTCGTTAAGTGACCAGATATCTTCGAAAAGTTTTTAACGAACTTTCGGTAATAACTAGCCAATCCAAGAAAACTGCGAACCTCTATAGGAGTACTAGGCTGTTTCCAATTTTGAATAGCCGTGATTTTACTTGGATCCACAGCAATTCCTTCTTTTGATATGACGTGGCCTAGAAATTTCACTTCATCTTGCCAGAATATACATTTGGATAGTTTGGCTTTTAATACATTCTTTCTGAGGATTTCCAGAACCTGTTCCAATTGCTTTTCATGTTCGGCCTTTGATTTAGAGAAGATTAGAATATCATCAATAAAAACTAGAACAAATTTATTCAGGACTCCCCTGAACACTCTATTCATCAAATCAACGAAGTATGCTGGAGCGTTACATAAGCTGAACGACATTACTAACCACACGTAGAATAAGTAGAGACCTCTGAATGATGTCATTGGAACACACTCATCGGCAATTCGAAGTTGATGGAAGCCTGTAGCTAGGTCCATTCTTGAGAATACTTGTGTCCATTCAGACGATCCAATAAATCATCGATTCGCGGCAATGGATATTTGTTCTTTATTGTCTGCTTGTTCAAATCATTATAATCCACACATAGTCGCAGAGTACCGTCTGATTTTGGGACAAACACCACTGCTGCTCCCCAATCAGAGAAACTAGGCCTGATCAGACCCTTCCATACTAGCTGTCGTGTTTGATTGTCAAGTTCTTCTTTCTCTTTCAAGGACATTCTTCGAATAGCGTGAACTACCGGCATTGCATTCGGATTCAAAGCGATCTTGAAATCAATTTCCCTCTGCGGAGGTAAGCGAACAACCTCTTCGAACACATCCGCATAATTCTTGACAACAGGAATATCTTTTAAGAGGTCGGGAATATTCTCTGTGACTACTGGGGTATTTTCAATTTGGGCAGGAGAAACATCTAGAGCTGACCAAAAGTCTTTTCTATTGGAATTCGGACCTTCGCATGGTATGGTTATATATTTCCCTGATTGGGCCTTCGCCTTAACAACTCTCTCGGCGCATCTAACCTCTGCTTTATATTTGGTTAGCCAATCCAATCCCAAAATAAGATCGAATTCAGTAAAATTCATGACGATAGAGATAGTAGGGAATTTATAGCAGGAAAAAGAGATAGGTACTGCACAAACCCAACTGAGATCGATGGAACCCCCAACCGGATTTTGTACAGTCATTGGTTCTTTGAGCTTCTTCAAATTCAAATCCAGTTTCTTAACTGCGTTCTTTGCAATAAAGCTTCGCGACGCGCCTGTATCAAACAACACTTTAACTGGAATGTTTTTAACATTAAGCGTGCCTTCTAAAACATCAGCCCTCTCCTGAGCAGACGAAGATGTAGGCACTTCTGCCACTTCATTTACATGTACTGCTTCAGGTTTTATGAATAGCGGGCAGTCTTGCTTTACGTGACCCACCTGATGGAAAAGATTGCATTTTCTATTTTTTTAACCTTGTTCTTTGATTTAGATCCCTCTTTCCTTTGCATTTTCAAGGACTTACATTTCCTGGATAGATGGCCTTTTTTATTGCAGTTTAGGCATATGGCGGTCATTACTGATTCATTCTCAGGTTTAGCCCTTTTTCGATTTACTTTGGGCTTCTTACTGACCTCAGACATCGTACTGTCCTCAGGACGATCAGTTCCAGATTCACCTTTATTGCTAGAGCTGACCTCCTTTTCGTAGCGTAACATGCCTTTCTTGTCTAGATCTCCGTACTGGTAAGCCATGTATATCATTTCAGAAAAAGGAAGCTTCACATTCCTCATTACACTGTTCTGATATTTTCTTTGAAGCCCGTTGATAAATCTCAAATTCTTCCTCTTCGAATTCTGAATTAGATGAGGGGCGAAGTGAGAAAGTTCATTGAATTTCTTTTGATATTCTAGAATGGTCATATCTCCTTGTATCAAATAAGAAAATTCATCACATAACCGCTCAATTGCTTCCGGAGGAGTAAATCTTTCCAGGAAAATCACTTTGAATCTATCCCAGGTGATATCACCTTCTGGATTATCCTTAGTAACTGAATCCCACCGGAACAAAGCTTCGTCTTTGAGTGCCCAGGGGGCCAGTAATCTTTTCCGGTCATCCTTCAGCTTTAATTCTTTAAATATTTTCTCAGCCGAATGAATCCAAGCTTGGGTTTTCATAATAGATTCCTTGCCCGAGAACGGTTTTCCACCCAAATTTCTATATTTCATAAATAGAGCTTCTATATCTGGGTTAGTATTACTTCTTCTGTTTCCGGCACTCATTTTCTAGTATTTCTGCAAATAGCAGATCAAGTGTCAGGTCATAGAAAAGATATTTCAAAATTTAGAGACAAATACTTGAATGTAAATGTATCTATCGAGGTGTTATTTCATTCTGCTACTCATACTAGGATATTACTGTTCCTTTTTGTAATGAATTACCTGTCCTAGAACAATACTGGTTCTATTTCTGACGAGTTCGTTAATATGTTATATTCCAGAACTAAGCTTAACCAAAGCTCTGATACCAAATATGACGACCATACACCCCGTACTGACGGCGACAAGGGTAATCTTTGGAATATAACACATAAACAGATAATAGCAGGACAGAATTAAATAAATACACCAGATAATGCACAATAGAGTATACTGGATAAACGTAATCATCAGTTACACAGTATACAGGATCATACTTAGTACAAATACAGTTCAGCTATACATAAATGTCTACAGCGGAAAACAAATATAATGTACAATAGGAGCTGAACAGCATAAAAAGAGATAAATAATAGAATCCATCTTCAGCTCCAGCTATCCAGAAAGAGCCAGCTAAACCTGAATACAAGGCTGCCCATGTAGAAAAAGGGGCACCCGAGTCTGAAAGTGAAACAAACTACGAGTCAGTCATGGGACTGGTATGAAAGATCTACTTAACACATTATACAATATGGCCAATCACAGGACCACGCCACTTTCATGGAACGGGTTTACTCTATTGGATTGCCAGTGCTTTAAAACAAATCATTCTTTTAAATATCGCAATGCTTTTTTATACAAAATGAAGCCATTATAAGACTCGGTTCCCATCACACAATGCAACGCAAACCGGAGGATAGAGTTTTACTTTATAATGGCCAAAATATGCTTGATACGAATAAAACAAAAGCATTTGATATTATTATTAGTGTTTATAGGTTTCGAAAACAATTTCGAATCATAACTATCAATCATAGACGGCATGGGTACCATATATCATGTCGCCATATGTATATACAATCAAAACTGCACAGTCACGTATTTGGAAATTGGATTTCCGCCATGAACCAAGGCAAAAGATAGTCCTTACCGAATTCGAGACTGCCTAGCACGAGCCTTAGGAACAGCCGCAACTGCCCCTTGGAGCGACAGGGTCGGTCCACCGATGTGGATTAAAATTCCTGAACACTGCGTTTCCCTGCCCTATGGGGCGTAAATGAGCCAACGAATGACTCCATCGGTCCCGGATCGACAGATATTTCCGAGGCGCCTCGCTATCCATCATCCACATAAGTAAAATGTCAGGCCGCGTAAAAACACTGACACAACTCCTAGCTAGGAAGAAACGCGTGCCCTCCCTGAGGTCCTTCTCCCGTTTCTGGTTCATACCGGGGTGTGAGGCTCGCGAATTCACGTTATACACAAAGCTACGCCACACAGGCGGTGCTTTGATCATCAATCACAAGACTTTGCTTTTCAACAGAAGCCCTGATCACTGCATCTTAGCATGCCACATAGGCAATTCACGCCATGTAACTGATGGATATCAATCACATAGAATAAATTCCAATGTCAGACACACCATCCATTTACAAGTCCGTTCTGGGTCTGAACGAAACCGGAGGCACTATATACCTCGCAAACCCATCGATCTCCACGTACGTCGGGACGATCACCACTCATTATCCATATTTCGGGATGCCTCCTAATCAGGACATCAGTTGCCATCCAAATGAGGTGAAGATTTCCGGTCTTCAACCACCGTCTTCATCTTCGATTTCTTATTGTCGATGCAGTTATCCAGAATGGGATAAACCCGGTCTTTCTGAGCAACTCGCGTATATAATAAACAAGTGCAACACAAACACACATACGCATCATTTCTATTCATTAGTCACTAACCGTCAATCAGTAAGAAAACGATTCCCAAATATTAACCCCGAAGGCCGAAACCAACATCAGATCAAAATCCAGGAAACCATTCGACTTAGGTAACCTTCAGTTAATTTATAAATTTCACATCCATAACGTTTATAATATTTTATAACGATTTATTGCTATTTTTATTTATTTTAAAATAGCCAATTTATTCAAACGACGCTTCGGGCCATAACGCGATCGTGGCACTGTTTTTCTTCAGAATTGATTTACACATATCTGAAAATCTAACCACTGGATCTTCATAAAATTTATATCATTAGAAAGATCTTTTCAAAACGAATCCAACGGTTCCAGTTTCGGAAAAATCCGACGGTCGTATCTCCCGGTACAATCGTTTGAAGTTTCGATTTCAAAATACGAACTGCAGCGTCGTTATTCGATTTAATATAATTTTATTTATATATATATATATATAAAGAAAATCGATTCTGGCATTGTTTTTCTTCAGATTTGAATTAAACATTCCAGACAATCCAACCGTTGGATTTTTACAAAGTTGGTGCCGTTGGAAAGATATTTCCAAAGCGAACCCAACGGTTGCGGTTTCGGAAAAATCCGATGGTCAGATCTCCTGCACTAATCGTTTGAAATCACGGGTTCAAAATACGAACTGCAGCTTCGTTATTCGATATATTTCAATTCTATTTATATATATATATATATATATATATATATATATATATATATATATCGATTCTTCGATTTCAAAACTATGATTTTCATACATTTGATAAAAATGATATTTTTATCTAACTGTCTTCTATTTCAACACTTCACTATTTTTAACAATTCGTGTATATAATAAAAATGTGATTTTTAATGTAAAACAATTTGTTTCAAAACACGACTATTTTATATAGTTCATACAGATGATAAAAATATGATTTTTATTATAAAACAATTTCTTTCAAAATACGAATACCATTCAACACATGAATATGATTCAACGAATGAATTTCTATTCAACACACGAAGGTTTTCTATAGTTTGTATATATAGAGTAAAAATGTGATTTTTATTGTTAAAAATTTTTATTCAAAACTCGAATACCATTCAACACATGAATTTCAATTCAACGAATGAATATCGATTCAACACATGAATGTTTTCTATAGTTTGTATATATAGGGTAAAATGTGATTTTTATTGTTAAAACAATTTATTTAAAACACGAATGCCATTTAACACATGAATATGATTCAACGAATGAGTTTCTATTCAACACATGAAGGGTTTCTATTCAACAGACGAATATAGTTTCAACATAGGAAAATAATTCTAACACATGAATATTATTCAAAATTTCGGCAGCATAACGGCAGGGTAGTTAAAACCGGGACCGTCCCTAGTACGGCTCCTCACTCTACCTTAAAGCCTCGCAGCTTTTGTCAATGGGGAATCATGCATCTAGTTCGCACGCATGCAGCATGTATATTTTTTTCATTTCCACAAACTAATCCTATGTGGTTTTAACCAAATATTTCTCAACCACAAACAGGTATTTTTCAACCACAATCAATCAATTTCAACCACAAACAATTCTAATCAACCATTCGTAATCAACCAATTTTCACACCAATCACAACCAATAAATATCTTCCATGGTTTGTGGACGAGGGGCATATATATATATATATATATATATATATATATATATATAAATTTATATATTTATATATTTATATATAAGCATTTCACTTCTATTCAACACATATATAATTTTTACAACGCATATATAACTTATACATCGAACGTACAACTTATAAAACGCTTATACATGAGGTGTACAATGCTTATATAACCCATACATCGACTATATAATTTATACATCATCATTTTCCATATGGTTTATAATTTAGAAATCTCACATTGGGTTCCACTCCACCAAAAATAGCAGAAGGCTCAGAAAAATATGCGGTCTCTTCTAAAATGTAGAAGATGTCCACACGAGTCCACTGTCTCTTGTTTCACTGAATTTCGTCAAGAAACGATAAAGATATGATTTTTACAGTGAAATCAAAAACGGTAGCGCTTTAAGTGCTATAATATATAAAATAGTTTTAACTGTCGTTACCCTCTTAAATCGTTCGAACCTAGGTCTTCGATTTGCGCTCGATCCGTTCAGTTTGAGGACGATCAGATCCTACCACCTCGAAGAGCTTCAAGAGGCCTTGCCGGCGCTTGGGGATGCATGGGGATCGACAGCTCAGGGAAGGAGATCGAAGGCCCCGAAGTTGACGTCTTCCTCACATTGGATCTCAAACAATCGTGATGGTTAAGGGTGAAAGTGGTATGGATTTGTAGAGGAGACGGAGCACTTCAAAAAGCTTAACTGGAGGGGGGTCTAACTCGGCCTGGATTCGCCAGAAAATGGGAGGGAAGGTCAGAACAGTTTCCGCCCTCGGGAGGAAGAAATATCGGGGAAAGAGAAAGTGAGGCCAATCAATGATATTTTTTATTTATTTATATATTTTTAAATCTGAAAATACCCCTCTTCACACACGAACGCCAATCCAAACCCAACGATTATCGTCCCTAGCGTTTTACCCCCATTCCGAACAGAATGGGATATGTTTCATGGGCCCATTCGACTGTTTCAGTCAGTTTTACTTCAAATTAAAATATAAAACATTCAATATTTAATTTGAACGTACATTTCAATTTGCCAAGGCCACATACTAATTCGAAAAATTCCAGAAAAATAAATCTAGCTATGTTTTGACGATACGGTCCCAACAAAACTAGTTTCGTGGAATTCTGAGACCGTTTGAAAAATGGCCCATTTCTGATCGATCCAATTTAACTGTATTTTACCAAAACACATTTTCCTTTTCCACGCTCACATACTAGCTTCAAAAATTATGAAATTTGAAACCTAGCAATAATTTGACATCCCGGATCCAACAAAAGTGGTTTCGTCGAATTCCGAGGTCGTTTGCGAAATGGCCAATTTCACAGGCTATATAAATTCCATAGCGACCTTTCTGAAAATTCATTTGGCCATAACTTTTGCTTTCCGCTATGAAACTTCGATTTTTCAGATTTGTTAGAAAGGTATTCACTAACAGATTTAAATATTTTTGGTTTCACTCAAATCCGTTTTGTTTTGCACCCGGTACAATTAGTCAAAGTTTGAATTCAAATTTTGAAGCTACCGCGCCATTTCAGGCCCTGTTTATAATTAAAATTAATTATATTCATTTTCAACTATCGATTCGAACTTACCTTTCATCGTTATTATTTAAAATATTTATTTTAAATATTTAAAATCCCCTATTTTAGCCAATTTAAAATTTTTAAATTGGTTCAGATTTTCCGGGTCGTTACAATGAGAAGAGATATGTCACTCACGATCTTGAGCTATTAGCCATGGTGTTTGCTTTGAAGATATGGTGGTACTATCTTTTGGGTGATAAGTTCGAATTATATACAAATCATAAGTCGTTGAAATATCTGTTTACCCAGAAAGATTTGAATTTGAGATAGCAGCGTTGGTTAGAATTTCTTGCAGCATACGATCTAGATATTTTATATACTCCAGGGAAAGCCAATGTTGTAGCAGACGCGCTTAGCAGAATGAAGGCAATCATCGCTAATCTTATTATTACACCTTCATTGATTGATAAGATCTTTGTTCTTTAGAAAGACGATAACTTCATTCAGATATCAGCAAGAGAATTCAGGAGGGCAAAACCTCGGGTTTTCAGATAGATAGTACGGGAGTTCTGAGGTTATTAGGCCGGATATATGTTTCAAATATTCCTGAGCTCAGAAGGGAAGTAATGGATGAATGTCACAAGTCCAAGCTTAGTATTCATCTAGGAGTAAGTAAGATGTATCATGATCTCAAATGCACGTACTGGTGGAGATCCATGAAAAGATACATTTCTATATATGTTAGCAGGTGCTCAACATGCCAATAAGTCACTCTTGATCAGTAGAAACTTGTACGATTGTTGCAACAATTAGAGATTCCAGATTGGAAGTGGGATCGGATTTCCATGGATTTCATTGATAGTTTGCCTAGAACCAAGAAAGGCAATGACATCATATAGGTAATTGTTGATTGTTTCATGAAGAGCGCCCATTTTATTCTTGTGAAATCAAATAGAAAAGCTCAGAGTCTGGTGCAGATATATTTTAAAGAAATCGCTAGATTGCATGGAGTGCCCAGCAATATTGTCAGCGATAGAAATCTGATTTTCACCAGTAAGTTCTGGGAAACATTTCAGGTAGAGTTTGAAACAAAGTGAATCTTAGCATCGCATATCATCCTTAGACAGATGGCCAAACTGAGAAGGTGAATCGTACATTAGAAAATTTGTTGCGGGCTTGTATTCTTGATTTTGGTTGGTAAGATCACCTACATTTGGTAAAATTCTCATATAATAATAGCTATCAAGCAAGCTTGAAATTATCTCCATTTGAAGCATTGTATGGTAGACTATGTAGATCTCCTGCATGTTGGGTAGAGCCTGGAAATCGACCGGTGTTGGGTCCTGACATGATCCGAGAAGTTTTAGATAAAGTGGATTTCATTCAGAAGCGACTACAAGTAGATCAAAGTAGATAGAAAAGTTATGCAAATTCTAGAAGAAGAGATCTTGCATTTTTTGTTGGTGATCACATGTATTTGAGAGTTTCTCCAATGAGAGGAGTGGTCCAAATTGGGAAGACAAGAAAGTTGACACCTAGTTATATTGGTAGGGATGTCAATGGGTCAGGTTGGGTCTGGTTCGGGTCGAGTCAAGTCGGGTTCAGTTCGGGTTGTGTCAACTCAACCCATTTATTAAACGGGTTGGTTTCGGGTTGACCCATTTATAATCGTGCGAGTTTCGGGTTTGATTCGTGTAACCCATTAAGAAAAATATATGTATAAAAAGATGAAAACATGAAAGAAGGGTGTTATCGTCATTCACTTATTGCAAGCTAAGATAATAATAAAAGTGTAAAAAAGTTGTTAATGTGGAAATAAACATGAAAACGTAAAGGAGTGAATCAGTGTAGAGGTAGAACCAAAGAAATTAGAATGGCTGAAAGAGTGACGACTTGGTAATTAGTAAATTAGGGTAAAGTGACAAATAGGTAGTGGACTAGGCTGGGCCTATGTTTTGTAGACTTTAGAGTAACAAAAATATGTAAACGGGTCATGATAGGTCAGAAACGGGTTCACATGTCAGGTCGAGTAACCCGTTTATTAAACGGGTCAGAGCGGGTTGACCTGAAATTGACCCGTTTATAAATGGGTCGGGTCGGGTTTTTGTCGTGCAGGTTACGAGTCATGTTTCGGGTCTGTTAAAAATTGACATCCCTATATATTGGTCTGTTTCCAATACCCGAGAGGACAGAAACTCTTGCTTACACGGTTCAGTTGCCAGATTGGTTGCCTGGAGTACATGATGTGTTTCACATTTCTCAACTTCGTAAGCATGTTCATGATCCAGACTTGATCGCGGAAGAAACATCGCAACAATATTTGGATATTACTACGAGTTTGACTGTGCATAAAGAGCAAATAAAGATCATTGGCAAAGAATCCCGAGTTCTAAGGAACAAGAAGGTGCATTTTAGTCAAAGTGCAGTGGAGCGGAGATCCTAGAAAGTGCACATGGGAAACAAAAGATAACATTAAACAGGCTTATCCCAAGTGCAGAGTGGACATCTCCGATTAGCTCTTGTGAAGGGCACATTTATAATAATATTGTATTTCAGTTTTGTTTCCTACTTTACTTATTTCCATTTCAAGGACAAAATGTTTTAAGTAGGGGAGACTGCAACAACCTGGAAATTTAGAACTAATTTAAATTTTTTTTTTTAATATAATTCTATCAGAAATTATGTCAGAATTTAAAAGTTCGATTTTTAGATTATAACATAGCCCTTAAAAATAGCCGTTTTGCAAATGACTTCCATTTTCGACGAAACCACTTTTGTTGGATCCGGAATGTCAAATTATTGTTAGGTTTAAAATTTCATAATTTTTGGAATTAACATGCGAGCGTGGTAAATTTAAACGCGTTTGGTAGTTTCAGTTGGATTTAGCAAACCGGTTAAAAGGCCAACTTTCAAATAGTGTCTAAATTCAATGAAATTAATTTTTTTAGGACCATATCATCAAAATATAGCTAGATTCTAATTTGCATAATTTTTGGAGTCAGTACGTAGCCCCAGTAAATTAAAATGTACGTTCAAATTCAATATTGATTATTATATAAATTTATATTTTAATTTTGAGAAAAACTAACTGAAATAGTCGAATTGGCTTACGAAACATATCCCATTGTGTCCGGAATGAGGGTATTTGGCTAGCGCGACAGTCGTTGGGATTCGTTTGGAGTTCGTAACGTTAAACAAGCATTATTGGAATATAATATTATTAAATTATTAATATATATATATATATATCACTAAAACCCTAACCTTCCCTCACTTATCAGCAGCCGCCAGTTCGAGATAAATGGCCACCTTGCTCCGATTTAAATCCCCCAAAATCTTCAAATTCAATTCGAATTAAACCCCAACATGTAAAGGAGATTTGTAGATCTCTTCTTGATCTTTAAATCTATACAGGTATAGGAGATCACAAGGGCGGGATTTTTTTCCTTGAACCGCCATCGTTCGGTTGATATTTCTAGACAGGTGGAGGCCGCGAGTTCGACTTGGTGGTGGGGGGAGGTGCAGATTTCGTAGGCCATCGGCGTGGCGCAGTTTGATCATCGTCAAGTGCATGGGTTTTTGCGCAAATTGGAACCCTAGATCGGAAGAGGGTTTCAAACGTTTTGCTGAGTGTAAACGGGGAAGAAATGTAATTAATTAAATTAATTACTTTATTAATTACCTCAAGAATGTCATTAACCAATAAATTCTAATATCTTTCTCATACGATCTCTGGATCCAGTGAAACAGGAGCCATTGGAATCGTGACAGCGTGTACTACATTCTAGAGCTGACTGGAAGGATTTTGGAGCTAGCTACAAATTTAGGTGGAGTGGAATTCAATGTGAGATTTCCAAACTCACATGAAATGGAGTACTAAAAATATATATGTGTTGTATAAAATTGAAATGCGATAAAATTGATTGTGTTGTGGAAAAATTGTTGAATATGGGTTTGGCAACCCTATTATTGATTTGTTGGATAAAATTGTTGTGTAAGGCGCAAGCCTAGTTAAGAGAGGGGTAATGTTTAGACATTATTCCGGTGCTATAATATAGCATCGTTATAATGGCGATTTTTTTTGTAATTGCAATGAATAAAATGGTCATGTAATGAAATAAAATATTTGTTCACTAAAAATATTATTTTTTTGCTTATATTTGCGATATATAAAATGGTCATGTAATGAAATAAATATTTGTTCGCTAAAAATATTATTTTTAGCTTATATCTGCGATATATAAAATGGTCATGTAATGAAATAATTATTTGTTCGCTAAAAATAGTATTTTTAGCTTATATTTGCGATATATATAATGGTCATGTAATAAAATAAATATTTGTTTGCTGAAAATATTATTTTTAGCTTATATATGCGATATATAAATGGTCATGTAGGAAAATAAATATTGTTCAATAAAAATATTATTTTTAGCTTATATATACGATATATAAAATGGCCATGTAATGAAATAAATATTTCGCTAAAAATATTATTTTTAGCTTATATATGTGATGTATAAAATTGCCGTTCTATGAAATAATTATTGTTTCATTAAAAATATAATTTTAAACATATGTATGCGTTGTATGAAATTGTCATGCTATGAAATAATTATTGGTCCGTTAAAAATATAATTTTTAACATACGTATGCGATGTATAAAATTGTCATGCTATGAAATAATTGTTGGTTCGTTAAATATATAATTTTTAATATATGCATGCAATATATAAAATTGTCATGAGATGGAATTATGGCTTGAATTGATTAATTAACATTAATAACATAGAGCAGAATAGAAAATTTAGTTCAAATTGGATTTATATATTACATAGATATGCATATATATATATATATATATATATATATATATATATATATACAAACACACACATGCTGAGCAGGTTATGGATATAATGTTGAGTAGAGAAATATATTGCGAGCCCGACAAACATGTGCACCTTAATGAGTTGGTTGCGCAATTTTATTTATTATATAAACTACTGTGAGTGTTTTTGGAAGCGTTGTGATGGTTGTTCTGCGTGAAATTTATAACATACTCCATAGGATAGTAACAATAAATTATGAACTACACCGCATAAAATACATCATGAAGACAACATATCAAATCATATTCCATATAAGCATTTGGTGCCTATATGACGAGATTGGGATTACCATACGAGCGAGATGCTTGTATGGCGATGACTGAATTACAGGTTGGATAGAAGACTGATTATGGACTTAATAACATACAATGGTGAGGGGCATGATTTAAGAAAAACCCTACATTGGTCTGGAGATGACAAAAATTCACATCTTTCTTGTTTTGATACGGCACCTGGATTATTTTATTATTTCCAACACTGGGGCAAGGTATGAGATTTCGAATTTTTACACGTCTCGCTTGGGCATAGATAGGCCACAAATGATGTGTATGCTTTTTATTGATTTATTGAGTGCCTAATCCGGACTAATTAATTTTTCAGACCCTCCATGTACAAAGGAGGTTATTGCGAAATTTTCCAAGATTTAAAGACGTTAGCCAATATTTGATGAATAAATGGTTTCGAAGTCGTTGAATGAATTATACAATCAGAAGAATATCTTGAAGGACAAAATGAACAAAAAATTATTCCATAAAGACAAGAGCCTAAAATTTTGTATAGTGGGCCCCTGAAATCCTTCCTTTACACTAAAACTTGTCCTTATGAAACAATTTTTTGTTATTTTTGTCCTTAAGGCTAAAAACCCCTTATATAATTTATATAAAATATAAATTAAAATAAAACGAATCGCATAGTTGCAGTTCGTGTTTTCGACTCGTAATTTTAAACGAGTATACCTGGAGATCCGACCATCGGATTTTCTCGAAATTAGAACCATTGGATTCGATTCGAAAAGATCTTCCCAAAGATAATAAATATGTTAAGATCCAATGGTTAGATTTTCAGAAACGTTTAATCCAAATTTGAAGGAAAATAGTGTCAGTGCCGCCGAATGACCTGAAACGTCGTTCGACTAAAATGAGCTAATTTTATATAAATAAAAATAGTGATAAATCGCTATAAAATATTACAAACAATTTAAAATTGAAATAAACTAATGTCACTTGGTTTATGAGATAATGATGATGGTTAAGATTTATTTGACATGAAGCTGTAGAAATAAATTGAATTGTGAGTGTCAACTAACTGAACCATGGAAAGAATTGATTTAAATTATATATATACGAGAATTATGTGAAAATCTGAGTTAAATCTCAATTCAAATAATTAAACGATGACTAAAAGTCAAAGGTAATGAAGACGGTGCAAGACCGACAATCTTCACATCAAATGGATTACTACTGATGCCTCCGGTATAGGTAGCTCCCTTGAAGAGGTTACAGTGGTAGTGGTCCGGACGTACTTATTGATTGTCCGGATATGCGAGGACCTCTCTCACGTATTGGACATATTGGACGAGGAATAAGGTACCTCTGGTTTCGTTCAAACCCAGAACAGACTTGTAAATGGATGTGTGCCTGACACTGGATTTCATTCTGCGTTGATTGATTTATATTAAATATATATATATATATATATGTTTGGTGGTGGATTATTTATTCTTTTGCTTAACACCCTTCTCTGAGACGTAAGAGCTTAGAGGTTATATATTGATAGACATCATTCGTATGACATGTATTGTCGATGTGGAATGCTAAGATGCAAATGAACAAGGCTTTCGTTGAAAAGAAGAGTCTTGTGGATGATGATCAAAGCACGACTTCAATTAGCATAGCTTTGTGTATAGCGTTAATTCGCTAGCCTCACACCCCCGTATGAGTCAAAAACGGGATAATGACCGTAGGGAGAACTCGCGTTTCTTTCTAGCTAGAAGTAGTGTCATGGTATGGAGCCTAGACATTTTTATTTATGTGGATGATGGATTTTGAGGCGCCTCGGATATAGGGCAATATGCTTGTAGGGTCGACGTACTGACCTGATTGGAGGTCCAATAGGAACGAGAAACGTATTGTTCAGGAATAATCAATCCACTAAAGTAAGTGTGGACCAACCCTACCTTTCACAGGGGTCGCCAGTGTCCGAGTCCTGAGGCATTTGCTAGAGTGTCTCTAATCGGAAGGAGTCATCCATCACCTTGACTCATGATGGAAATCCAATTTTCAATACGACATTATGCGGTTTTAATTGTAAACCTATATGACGATATAGTATATGGTACCTATGTCGTCTATGATTGATACATTTATATTGAAAGTGTTTTAAACTGACTAGACACTAATAATAATATCAAATGATTTTTTTTCATGCGTATCAAACATATTTGGCCATTATAAGGTAAAACTCTATCCTCCGGCTTGCGCTGCATTGTGTGATGGGACTTGAGTCTTATAACGACTTCAGTTTTCTAAAAAGCACTGCGCTGTTTAAATGATTTACTTTGTTTTATGCACTGGCAATCCAATGGAATAAAATCATTCTGTGTTAGCGGCGTGGTCCCATGATTTTCCTTATCATCGAGTAACTTAAGTAAATGTAAGATTTCTCATACCAGTCAAATGACTAATTCATAGTTTGTTTTTCCCTTACAAACTTGGGTGCCCCTATTTTTACATGGGCAACTAAGTAATCAGGTATCTGGCTTTCTTTTGGATATGCACCGTAGCATGGGGTGCTCTTTTAGCTGAAGATGAAGACTTACCTTTTATCTGTTATTTTGGACCTTAAGTACTATCTTATGCATGTGTACCTTTGATTCCGATGTAGACTTATTATTTCTTTTATGCACTAAGTAGCATCATGTATCTATGTAACTCTGACGATGATAACGTTTATGATTCCGCTGTTATGATGATGTAAATTACTCTATGATTTCGTGCATTATGTTATTCTCTGTAATCTGCTGATGCGATTAATGTGTTATATTCCAGTGATTATCCTCGCTTCTGTGGCACGGGGGGTTGGGTTGTCTAATTCTTATACATATATGATGATTAAAATTTACTTAGATAGCTAAATTAACCTAAAATATTTACAATAATATTGATAGTTTTGAAAATATAATAAAAATTAGGCTTATTTGGTTAAACCGATAACCAAACCAAATATTTTTCCAAGTCGATTACAAACCAATCTAATTCCAAAACCAAACCAAACTGACCAAAGTAAATTGGTTTGGTTGGTTTATTTGGTTTAACCGAATAATGTTCGCCCTACCGAAGAGGACTTTGACATGCCAGAACAGCGGAGCAGGATTTTTACCAATACAAAAGATAAAAGACTCTTTGTGTTCTTAATAACATGGATATGTCACTTTATAGTACACACCTCTTATAATCTTCTTCTTGATAATATATAACGTATGATATGAAGAATTAAGGAAGAAAGTGATTATTTATAATCACGTACTATTGAAAATGAGAGCACAAGCGAATATATAATGCTTTATAAAATCAAAAAATATACAATTAGAAGTGAGGAAGTTGAGTAAAGAATCAAATTTGGAACTTATTTATAATGTATAAAAAAATTCTACTATTCATAAAATGTTTTGATCAAAATATATAGGCGTAACTCTTAAAGAGTTATGTCTCTTTAAATAGTCGCAACGTTTTAGTTCAACTGACTAAAAATGAAATTCATATGGCTAAGCAATGACTAGTTCATATACACAAGACATATTATTGAGCCGACTGAATTATAGATTCAGCTATCTGAATGTTCATAAAATTTTATGAACACTCGGCTATAAGCCGGCTGAATCTATAACTCTACCGGCTATTGCACATGTTCTCTTTTACATTGTACAACTTATTGTTTATATATATATATATATATATATATATATATATCTACACAAACTTTATATCGCTATATTTTTTTCGGAGAGATTTCAACAAAATTTCCGACTATAATAATGAATCGAATACAACATAAAATATTATGTGACAATAATAATGACTTGAAGACAACATAAAATATAACAATAAATCCTATCATCGAATCTTCTTATATTTGAACTATAATCCCCAATATGTCTCCTGCAGTAATGGTTATTATACGATATTGTTAATATATAGTTGTCACAATCAAAATAAAATAGAGATCCTAACAATCTCCCCCTTTTTGACGATGACAACTATATATGACAAGAATATATAAATTAAAATACAAATAAATTTTATCTCTATTTCTATTTACTCCCCCTGTGCTCCTTCTCTCTATATATTATATTTTAAATCTCTCCATTTTTTATGATGACAACTAGATATGAAAAACACACACACACACACATATATATATATATATATATACATATATATATACATATATATATATATACATATATATATATATACATATATAAATAAATTATATGTCTATTTCTATTTCTATTAACTTCCCCTGTACTCCCTCTGTCTATATGCTATATTTTCTCCTATATTATCATTGACAAAAAAGAGTTAGATATCACAAAAATATTGGTTACAAGTGTATTATAAGCATGAAAGCATATAACATTATGTTCAACATTAGTCTTAATATATAAATATGTATGTATATCGTGTATGACATTGAAATATATAAACTAGTATGTATGATTGTATGTAGTAAACAAGCATTTAAATTTGAACATGTATAAACATATTAGCACATAAGCTTTTATGCATATTGAAAGTTTCATATGTGAGTAAGTAAATAAAGTTATATGGTGTAAGTAATAAATTAAATAGTATAAAAAATATATTTTAAAAATGTTTAAATGTTTGCTAAGTCTTAAGTCTGACATGCAAAACCCATAGCTAAGACGGAAATAATGTCTAGTATCAATCAA
The DNA here is from genome assembly GCA_030737875.1 of Allium sativum. NCBI lineage: Eukaryota > Viridiplantae > Streptophyta > Magnoliopsida > Asparagales > Amaryllidaceae > Allium > Allium sativum. The sequence continues at coordinate 28,374 of JASFAX010002501.1, forward strand.
CGGGTTATAGGTTCGAGTCTCCGCTTGGTCAGAAATATTTTAACTTAATTTTTTTTTTCTTAAATTTATAGTTTTAAATATTACATAACATTAGCATATATGCAAAAATATATTTAATAGACGTTATTTCTCGTTCTCATCATAATTTTATAAATATATTTTCATTTAATGGTTTAGTGAAAATTTCAGCCATTTGACTTTCAGAGGATACAAAATTTAAATTTATTTTACCTTTTTAATATTATCTTGAAGAAAATGATGTCTAATCTCTATATATTTTGTTCACGAATGATTTAATGGATTTTAAGATAAATTAATTACACTAGAATTATCGTAGTAAATGGTAAATTTTGTTAAATTTATTCCAAAACCTTGAAGTGTTTATTGCATGTATATAACTTGTGCACATGTTGAAGTAGCAGAAATATATTCTGCTTCACATGAAGAGAGTGAAATTCTATTTTGTTTATAGATAAACCAAGATATTAGTGATTTACTAATAAAATAACATGTACCGCTTGTAATTTTATGATCCGTTCGACATCCTCCAAAGTCAGCATCACTATATGATACTAACTCGAAAGGACATTGCTTAGAATAGTAAAGTCCAAAATATTTGGTTTTGTTAAGATAGGTCATATACGTTTTACTACTCGTAAATTTGATTCTTTAGGATTTGCTCGAAATTGTACTGGACATAAATAAGTACTCATCATTATATCTGGGCGACTTCCTATTAAATATAGTAATGAAAAAAAATCATATTATGATATAGTTTTTGGTCAACACTTTTGCCAGGCTCATCTCTATCGAGATGTGTTATTGTACTCATGGAAGCAGGTTTAGCATAAGTGTTTTCTGTCCTAAAACGTTTAATTAGGTTATTAAAATAATGTTCTTGATTTATAAAAATTCCGTTTGTTAGTTGCTAAATTTGTAGACCAAGAAATTATGATAATTCTCCTGTATAGGACATTCCAAATTCCTTAGTCATTATTTTTGAAAAATTTTGACATATTTTTTCATCTGTGGATCAAAAATAATGTTATCTAAGTATATTTGATATAGTAAAATATCCTTTTCCAAATGTTTAATAAAAATGTTTTGATCAGCTTTCCCGATTTAGAATCTTGAATCAATAAGATAACTCTTAAGTCGTTCATACCAAGCATGAAGTGTTGTTTTAAACAATATAGAGCTTTCTTTAATTTATAGATATGGTGAAGATATTTTTCATGGATAAACAAGGGAGTTTATTCAACATATACATTTTCTTTTATATATCCATTTAAAAATGCATTTTTTACATCCATTTGATAAAGTTTGAATTATGAAAACATGCATAGGTCAATAAGATACGTATTGCTTATAGTCTGGCGACAAGAGCAAAAGTTTCTTTGTAATCAATTCCTTCCTCTTTATTGTATCCCCATGCAACTAGTCTAGCTTTATTTCTAGTTATATTACCTAGTTCATCAGTTTTGTTTTTATAAACCCATTTTGTACCAATGGCGACTTAAACACTCGATCTAGGAACTGATTACCAAACTTCATTGCATTCAAATTGGTTTATCTATTATTGCATAGTTATGATCCAATTATCATCAGTAGAAGCTTCCTTAGTGTTTTCAGGTTCTATATTGGAAAGAAATGGTACATGACCCATTAGTTTAAGTTGATTTCTCGTTCAAACATTTGAATTGAATTCTCCAATAATATTTTGAATGAATGATCCCGTAATTTTTTTGGTGAAGATCTAAACTCATTATTATTATGAATAATGTTTTCATCTTCTATAGAATTCTGAATAATGTTTCCATATTCTCTATTAGTAATACTTCCATTATTTCCAAGAATTGTAGTTGTAGCATCCCATATTTTCTGTATAATTAATTTTCAATTTAAAATAAATAAAATAGAATAATATTGGATAAAAATCCAATTTTGTTGATTATAATGATGACGAATATTTGAATGAAGTATAAATAGATTTTTAAATTTAGTTTATACTTAGAATTATTGCAATTTGAAAATTTATATTTTATTATTTAATAAATTTGAGTTGTTTAGTTTATAATGGAAATTCAAATTTAATTTGGTAAATGGAGAATTCTAAGTTAGGAAATAATAACTAAAATTCAAATCAAAGATTCAAATAATCAAATTTAGATTTAAAATGTGTGAATTTTTTTTATAAAATTTGTTTAAGTCATACATGGATTAAATGGAAATTTATAAATATTTAAAACTGAGTTAAAATAGTTAATCGAATAATTGAATATTTTATTCATTTAGTTAACTGTGAAATTTAACTGTTTTGGCGACTGTCTCAGAATTCGACGAAACTGGCGCCATTGGATCCGTAACGATGAATTATGGTAGGATTTCAATTTACATTACAAGCAGACTTGTCGTTTGACTGTATGAGAGAAAGTGTGAAAGGAAACAACATGATAAGATAATTGGTTGTTTCTTATATTAGACCTTCCATACTTTAAAAATAAATTCCTTTAATCCCACCAGCCCATTCTCATCTCTACGTATACATTTTCCATCTATTTCTTATCTTCAATGGCTGAAATAAAATTCTCAAAACCCTAGCCAAAATAAATATACAACTTCAAAATCAAATCTCTCCAAACCATGGCAAATTACATATCAAAACAAAGAGCTCGACGATACAAAGCTACGGGACCTCTCAGTTTTGACATGCAGTATGCGGTTTTGCTGGAATCAGCGGTCAAAGGTGCTGAAAATCGAAACCGTAAATGTCGAATTAGGGGTTTTTAATTTAGAAGTCAATCGAAGAAACGAAAATATGGGTTTTGTAGTGGAAGTCCATACGAATTCAATGGTGGTGTTCGTTTTGTTTATAGTCAAGTGGTTCGCTGGAATTTCGTCATTAAAGATTGGAAACCCATCACGTCACTCTCGTCGTCGGTAGAGGATGCGGCCACCGGAGTTGATGATGTTAGCCTAGAGACGTGCGGTCTTTGATGAATGTTCGAATGGTGGTGGTCTCGGGCTATGAAGCGACCAGAGCTGGTTAAGGTCATTGGTCAAAGTGATGATGTTTTGGGGGTCTTTCGCGTCGAACTGTAATACGAGATTAGGAGGGAGGAAATAAGTTGTTAAGGGTGCTGATGTGTAAATCTTTAGTTGGGTGAGAAATATAATTTATTTATTTTTATATATTTAAGATCCAGATAATAAAATGCTTATAACTTTCTCGTTTGAACTCGGATTTGGACGCAGTTGGTTGCGTTGGAATCGTGGCGAGATTACAGACGTCCTGGCACTGGTTTGGTTGCGTTTGGAGACTGTCAAATTTTGGGCTTTTTTGGACGTTCAATCCACTAGAGACACAAAGGTGAGTGTTTTTCTCACTCACGATGAACTGAATTGTTCCCATATTTATTAAATTAAATTATGAAATAAGTTTGGTTGCATGGTTGTGGATGACTGTTGAATTGGTTACTTAAATTTGATATACAAGTGTGTTAACATGCAAGTTAGATTGATAACTAGTTATTTAATTTAAATTTAATTTATAGTTAGAAATTTTGATCCTTCTTAATCCGTGAAAAAGTTAAATACTGATCAGTTGGATGTAGTGATTTGTGATGGATGTTTGGTTGAAATTTATGACTGAATTGATATTGACACTGCTAATGCTCCATATTTCAGTATATTGTATTGCATGTTGATTGTGACGATAAATCCCATTTACGCTTGATGTTACGGGCATCTAATAAACCCGGGATTTATCGATAAAATAAATTAAGAACACAGAGTGAAATGATAAATCTCTGTGATCCTGATTTGGATTGAAATGATATAGATCCATCCCTAAAATAATGAGAAATTAAATATAATATCACTTGGCCATTGGATAGATAATTATATACAAACATCTGTTGGTTAAATGATTTTTAATATTGAAAATGTTATTTGGTTGGAAATTTCATTGAAAAGAAATGTGCCGATACTCGATAATTTCATTTTCTTTAAAGATCTGAACTAGGAATGTTTATTTAAAAAAAAGGTAAAGGAATTTATCCCAAAACAAGTGGAAATTTTTAAATTGGCATTTGAGTATGATTTGGAAATTATTCAAATTTATAGTGTAGGTTTGAAGGAAATAAATTCTCATGGAATTTAATTTTTTTTTGAATAAAGGAAATCGAGGGTATTCTAAGTTGTTTTAACTCAGTTTTGAATATAGATTTGAATTTTTGAAATCGAACGGTTGTTTAACAATATTTGGAAATGAGATTTGGAAATTAAATGAACTCCATTGAGACTGGAGTATAGATTCAAGTATTTGAAATTTGGAAGAAAGGAACAATTATAGTCTAAAGGATTTTTTTTTATTTTTATAAGATTATATATATATATACCCTGCTTGATTTAAAATAAACTATTCTTTTTCTTAAATTTATTTATAAAAACTTTTACCTGTAACTATTTTGTTATAAATGAGTTTCCCTTATATTCTGTTATTTAAAATTATTTAGTAAACTTTTAATTTATGTATATAAATAGCGAGTTAATTTATCTTATTTTATTCTAACTATTATATTCTATATATATTTTATATAAAGATTTTTCTTATAAGTATCTATTTTCATAATTATATTTTATGAAATGTAAATTTTCTTCCGGATGGAAAGTGTTTGGATTTAAACTGTTGGTTCAAATGGAGTGGAGATAAAATATATTCTATTTGAATATGAATCGATTTTAAACTGCTTTTTAGATATGGAAATGTAAATCATATTCTACTTGAATATAAACTATTCTCCCAAGGGATTGAAATGAGTTGTAATGAAATATATACTCTCTTTGAATATGAATGGATTTCCGACTACAAATCGATTTTTGAAATGATTATGATTTTGATATGAAATATATCCTACTCGAATATGAACCGATATTTGTGAAACATTATATGAATATAATATAATGAAATATATTCTATTATAATCGGTTTTGGTATGATTATGATATGTTGATACGAAGATTATATTCCTTTTGAATTTAAATTGGGTTCGAAACAAAATATGATTTATTGATATGAAAGTGAACATTTGTGAAATGTAAAAGAATCGACCAATGTGGAAAAATGTAAACATTGGTTGCTGAAGAGGTCGGAGTCGACAAGTGGCATACTCTCTGTCAGTGTCGATACCACTTTAACAACTGTGAACGTTATGACGTATCCAGAATGAATGTGATGACTTGGAGGAAATTGTTGGATTGAAGAAGATGAATGTAAAACCCTACCTCCGTTAAGGTCACTCACAAAAGGAATGCATTAACTTCAGTGGAGCGTCATAAGTGTATAGAACAGATAAATTACAAAGCAGAAAAAATTTCAAACAGCGGAAAATAAATAAAACTTTACTTTATTGATAAAATAGCAGCTTGGTAAAACAACTTGTACAAAAATTGTTTTCCAACACCAAAACACCCTTACCCATTACAACAAAGCATATGTCTTGTTTAACAAAATAAAGAAGCATAAAATGACAATGATATTCCCCAATAAAGCATGAGCCAGCCATAGCAGTGGAAAAGAGAGTCCAAAGCAATACATCGTCTATCTTCGAGCTTGGAAAGAAGACCGAGCTAAGTGGTGATATTCCCTCCCTGTGAACCTGGAGGGGGGAACATAAAAAAAGAGGGCGAAAGAAAACCGGTTAGACATAAGTCTGGTAAGTCCAGTGATTATTCAGCATGTAAATAGGTGAAAGGATCATGACATGAATAAACTGAATACCAGACATAACCATGATAATAAACATAGCAAGACAACAAATGATGATCGTTAGATATGACATGGTAAGATACAATGAATGCACTTCGGTTCTTTCTCTGATTTCCTATTTTCTTTGCACACCCAACTAGCATCCTAACTAGTGTCTTTTATGGAATGATCCGTATCCCCTACTAGTGTCCCAACTAGTATCATGTGAAAAAGGATCTGTATTCCCTACAAGTATCCCAACTAGTATCCTATGTTATAAAATAAGGTGATCCCAACCCCGCAATTGTGGTAGCCTTCAGGTGTACATATAGTATGAGGGTCTTACCTTAATCAGCCTAATGGCCATGAAGATGTTAGATGTACCCTTACAACCCTATCGATCGGCTCCCTACTTACATTAATTTTTCCTTGTGTCTGTGTCAATCGGCCCTCTCTTGCGTGTAGATACCCTGTGTTGGTCCCACCATAAGGTGTATCTATCTATCTATCCCTATTATAGCAACCCGATACAAATTCTAGATGCACAGTGTATACTGCTGATGCCCAGTGCCTGCTTTTCCACTCCGGAGCACATGCACACCCATACTCCATCGGAACTACACTGCTACATCCTCTGCTGCTATTTTGACCGCTTATAATCAACCTAGTGATCGTGCCCCACCCTGCCTAGTTCAGGGTACCATGATACATCTATGTGGATTACTACTAAAATGGGTCCCCATTAATAGGGTTTTCTAGGGTCTATTCGTATACCCCTAAAATTGGCTAAGTGTTATCCATCCATTCAAGTTAACTTAACCCATCCATACACCATGTCATGTTGGTTAAGTTTTTCTTATTAACTTAACCCTTCTCATTCATCATGTTGTAATTGGTTAAGTGTTTTCTATTAACTTAACCCTGTTCATTCGTAATATTATATTGGTTAAGTATTACCCATTAACTTAACCCCACTCGTTCATCATGTTATATTAGTTAAGTGTCGTCAATCTAGTCGAGTTAACTTAACCTACCCAGTTGTCATGTCAAATTAGTTAAGTGTTGCCTTCTTGTGTTACTTAACCCTACCACTTTTCATGTTACATTAGCTAAGTTTGCCCTCTTGTGTTACTTAACCCTACCACTTGTCATGTTACATTGGTTAAGTGTTGCTTTGATTAACTTAGCCCTACCACTCTTAGCCTGTCTGTTTCTTAGCTTTAATTAATTCATTAAAGCAACAACCTCTCACATTAGAACTATATTGCTGCGGTCGCTGGATGTGCTGTGCGGTTCCGGGGAGTCTTACACCGCAACTCAATCTAACCTTGGGTTTTTGAGCTTAATATGCTAACCTCTTACATTAGATCTATATTATTATGGTTGCTGGATGTGCCGGGCGGCTCCGGTCAGTCTTACACCGTAACTCAATCTAACCTCGGGTTAGGCATATTCATCTTTTAATTAATTTACATTTTTACAATTTATGTTTATATGTAAATTATCCACCAGTGTTGTCAATTTAAGTCATGCCCCATTTACCCTCTAAATTATGTCCATGATTCTAGGTATACAAATTCTACCATTTCATGCTACTAATCATTTACATGATTATGAGCCAATCTATGCCAATATTATGTAGTTAAATATTTTTCCCCAACGTCTCCCCCGTTATTCATTCGCATAATTTACATAGAACGTTAGGCTCTCAAATTAGCCTAACTTATAAACAAAAGGGAAAAGAAAGGGACATGTAATATTTCAACAGGCATAAACAATATAGATCAACATGCGTAGTATAAATTTGGGATAGAACGACATAAACTTAATCAAGCACATGAACGTAATCTTGCATTTAAATTGGATCCAGTTAACAAGCGAACTAGCATAGGACTAATTGTATAAGCATGAACTTATATAGATCCTAAGCATGGGTACTAGCTTGGATCTAACATATAACATGTATGAACATAACATAGCATGTAATTCAATGTACATAAAAGAACCACAAATTTAATACAACATGATAGGTTCAAATGTATTAGTCCCAATAGTCTCAAAGGCGTATAATGTATAACATGATAGGTTTCATCATATAAGTCACATCAATCCAATAGGCATGATAGTTTTTCTATGTCAGTCACAACAGTCCAATAAGCTTGATAGGTTTTTCTATGTTAGTCTCAACAGTCCAATAGGTATGATAGGTTTTTCTATGCTAGTCACAACAGTCCAATAGGTATAAGAAATTCAGAATTCACAAAAGGATAGGCACGAATAGAAGTAGGCATAGTTCTAGATCCAGTCATTACAGTCATGATTTCTTATTAGGTGTTCAAATCGGAACAATATCTGAACTTACATAAAAAGGACGGATCTTGATTTCTAGGATCTGATTTCTAAATTTGAAAAGCTATCCTTTGATGTAGATGTTTTATTTGATGTTCTTCTTAATCGATTACTAGTTTGGGTTTGATTTTCTAGTTTAGAGATGATAAAGGAGGATAGGCTAGCTTGTAGACGAACATCATGACGGCACCGTAGTTTTAGGGTTATGGTGTTAGGGTTTAGGTTTAGCTACGTATATATAGATGTCAATGATTATTTAGAGCCCTTAGATGAACTAGGAGTCCATCAGAACCACCCAGCTCAAATACACATCATTTGGCCACTCAGAAGAAGACATATGAATTCTGTGTTGGATCAGTATGGGCGCACTTGGCAGGTGCGCCAGTGCATTTTTGTACTGGCGCACTCGTGAAGTGCGCCAGTGCATTCTGGTCGACTTTCGGTTTTTCTGCCTAACATCGTTCGTTCATATCTTCTTCATATAGTATCCGTTTTACGCAAACTCGGACTCTATCTCAAGCAGAATTCTGAGACGAACGCAATGGCGTAACCCGTTTTATCTGATTCTTCTTTAATAATTAATTATTCTTTAATTATCTCTTATGTCCCGTTTTAAAATTACGGGGTGTTACATTCCCCCTTACTTAAAGTATTTTGTCCCCGAAATCTTCAAGTTAAGAAGAATATATATCCTACCATCCAACATCCATCTACTCAACCATTCAATCACAGGCATCCATTGTCCTTAAAAAGGTTTCTAATGTTTTTCACGAACATATGCATAGTGTGTGTATATTTCCTTACCCAAATGCAAAATCAGGCGGTCTACTGATTCAGTTGACCTTTTTAATGCAATTCATGATAGTGCCATGCGTCCATTATGTACGAAAAAGAAACATATTGGTACATATCATTTCTATATGAGTGCACAACCATACATTCAAATGCATCATCCATATGATATCAGTTTCAATCCATATATATAAAAATCCACTCATGCATATGCAATATGGAAGTGACGAAGCCGATCTAGTGCCTAATGTGTGTATATGCATCCCCGAGTAACCGCTAGCAAACTCTTACATCCACTTGCATCCACCAAACATAACATGTCTCAAACACATGTTTACATCCATTGGCTTCTACCTAAGGATCAAGGATGAGACCGAGAGGATATGCTTAAAAGATAAAGACTAGAATGCAGATAAACTTTACAGAAAAAGAGAGATCAAGGATATACCCTCAAAAAGGGTATGATGCGCACATCTAGTCTTCAGCCTTCTAAGTCGCATCTTCTTGAGCTTCACCCCATTGTGCTCTGACTGTCTTAACCTCACGATTGCGTAGCTTCTTAATTTCCAAAATATGTGTTAGAACCCATTACACTGTCGCCTCTCGTTCCACCACTTCTCCTTCTAGTATACTTGGCACTACAACTTCTGCTGTGTTATGCTAACATTTCCTCAAAAGGGCCTTCGAAATTCACTAGAGGGTATTCCATGTAGAAGAATTATCTCTTGAAAATAAACAGATGCTAACCATACTACCAAGTGTATTTATTAAGGTGATTAGAGGTCTCCTCTCTGCTTAACTTATTCATTGCGTCAACTATCTGAGAGTCTTTTCTTTGTGAAGTCCCTATTTGATCCAAAAGCGTAGGTCTTACTCCCAGAGATGCCAACGACTAACTTAACCGAAGGTTTTAAAATCAAAGGTTGATATGTATTCTGAACTTTTCCTTTTCACATAAAGAGGACTTGAAGTCAACCTTTTTCTTCTTAAGGAATCCGCTACAACCTTACCCTTCCTTCTAAAATCAAAATGGCACCTAGTCCCATACCGTATGAATCCGTGTATACCGTAATCCTTTTACTACCGTATGGTAAAAGTCAAAACTGGGGCCATTGTAAGAGCCCTCTTCGATCGTTGGAAAGCGACATCACAATCAATATCCCGAGCAAAGGTTAGATTCTTCTTCGTTTATCCAGTAAGTGGGGATAATACCTTTACAAAGTTCTTAATGAACTTCCTATATTAACCCGCTAGTCCAAGAAAGCTGCTTACTTCTATTGCATTCCTTGGGACCTTTTAGTCTTGCAGCGCAACTACTTTTGCGGGATTTACTACTATCCCTTCTTTGGACACCACATGTCCTAGAAACCTTTTTTCTTCTCTCCAAAAATGACATTTTGGAGAACTTCGCCTTAAGTTGATGTGCTCGAAGTGTATCCATGACTTCTCTTAAATGCAAAGCATGTTCTCCCTCGTTCTTTGAGAAAATCAAGATATCGCCCACGAAGGCTACTATAAACTTATTAAGGAACTCCCTAAACACCCCACTCATCAAGTCAACAAAATAAGCGGGTGCATCCGTCAAACCAAAAGGCATGATGAGCTACTCAAAGAAACCATCAGGGGTCCTAAAAGCAGTCTTGTCTATATTGTCCTCAGCTACTCTTAGCTAATGAAACCCTGTAACCAAATATAGTTGGGAGAAAACAGACGCATCTATAAGCTGGTCAAACAAATCGTCTATTCTTGGAAGTGGGTGCCTATTTTTTTCTTTAGTCAGCTTGTTTAATTCTCTATAAACCGCGCATAAGCGAAGTGAACCATACGCCTTAGTAGCGAACACTACTGGAGCACCCCATTCAAAAATACTTTGCCAAATAAACCCCTTCTCAAGCAACTCTTTAGCTTGCTTGTTGAGCTCCTTCCTCTCCCTAAGAGCCATGTGTCATATGGGTAATGCAAATGGGTTGGCGTTATCAACCAAGTATATGCGGAAATCTATTTCATGTTTTGGGGGTGAACCCTTGTAACAACCCGGAAAATCTGGGCCAGTTTGAAAATTTTATTTTGGCAATTTTAGCGAATTTTGATTATTTAAAATAGATTATTTTAAATAATATCGACGTGAAATCTATTTTGAATATAATTCGAACGTTTATATTATACACGTCGTCGTTAGAATATAAATAATTATATATAATTATAAATAGAATTGAAAATGGCGCGGTAGTTCGATAATTCGATTTCAAACTTCAATTGAATGTACCGGGTGCAAAATAATCCGGATTTTAGTGAAACCAAAAATAATGGAATCTAATAGTGAATATCTTTCCAACGAATCCGAAAAATTAAGATTTCATATCGGGAATCAAAAGATATGTCCAGTTGAAAATTCTGAATAGTCGCTATGGAATTCAGGCCCTTAAAAATGGACATTTTGCAAACGACCTCGGATTTCGACGAAACCAGTTTTGTTGGGTCCGGGATGTGAAGTTATTGCTAGGTTTCAAATTTCATAATTTTTCGAATCAATATGTGAGCGTGGCAAAAGAAAACGCGTTTGACCAGTTTCAGTTGATTTTAATCGACTTGAAATTGGCCATTTTTCTAACGGTCTCTGAATTCGACGAAACTAGTTTTGTTAGGACCGTATCGTCAATACGAAGCTAGAAAATATTTTTTTTGGAATTTTTTAGTTAGTATGTGACCCCGGTAATTAGAAATGTGCGTTTAAAATAATATAGTGATTTAAATGTAAATTCAAAGGAAACATATCGAGACGATCGAATTGGCCTGCGATACATATCCCATTGTGTTCGGAATGGGGGTAAAACGCTATGGGCGGCAGGCGGTGGACCTCGTTTAGTGGTCATATGTGAAAGTCAACTCTTTAATAAATAAATAATAAATAAAAAAAAAAAAAAAAAAAAAAATATAATATCCCTTCCCTTAAAACCTAGGCCCCCCCCCCCGTTCGTTTATCTCAGAAGGAAAAAAAAACAAAAAAAGAAAAAGAAAACAAAAATCGCGATAACCCCCCCCGTCGCTCCAGCCACCACCGCGCCCAGCGCCCACCGCCGCCACCACTTGCGAGGCTCCGCCCTTCCCCCCTCTGCCTCCCTCTCTCTCCTCCGCCTCGCAGGAACCACGAATCCCCTCGACGAAGCCGATGGCCCCCCTCCGATCAGATGCCCTCTCGCCTCCGACCAGCATGGGTCCGCCGCCACCACCTGAGGACGCAGCCCACCCCCTCCTCTAATTACAGTAAGATCTTGATTTTGTTTATATATATAAAAAAAAAAAAAAAAAGAACTGATTTCTGTTTTTATTAAGATTTAAAAACTGTTTTTATTAAGATTTAAAAACTGTTTTTATTAAGTTTTGAAAACTGATTTTATTAAAATTTAAAAACTGATTTTATAAAAAGGAATAAAAACTGATTTTATAAAAAAAACTGAATTTGAAAAATGATTTTTAAAGTATTTAAAAACTGAATGTTATTTTGATTTAAAACTTATTTTTAAAAAAGTATAAACTGATTTATTTTTTTAAAGTATAAACTGATTTATTTTTTTAAAGTATAAACTGATTTATTTTTTTTAAAGTATAAACTGATTTATTTTTTTAAAGTATAAACTGATTTATTTTTGAAAGAGAAAAACTGATTTTATTTTGAACTTTAAAATAGGAAAAAGATTAATCTTTTAGTAGAAAAAGATTTGAAAGCAAAAGTAGAAATCATATTTTTTTATATGTTGAAAGCGAACGTGAAAACATGATTTTTGTCATATTAAAGAAGTGATTTTTATTATATAAACATCATGACAAAAATGAGATTTTTATTCATTTGAATAGCGATATAAAAATTCGATTTTTATATATTGAACTTTGAAATAAAAATATGATTTTTATATATTGAACTTTGAAATAAAAATTCGATTTTTATATATTGAACTTCGATATAAAAATTCGATTTTTATATATTGAACTTTGAACTAAAAATTCGATTTTTATATATTGAATAGCGAACTAAAAATTTGATTTTTATATATTGAATAACGAAGTAAAAATTCGATTTTTATATATGTAGTAGCTACGGACGACGAAGCTGGCGAAGATGCGAAAACAATGAAGACTTCTGCAAAAGAAGAGTCGAGATGGTTGGATAGCTAAATGTGAGAATTTCTCACCTTTCAATTTATATTTCTAGTTATATATATATACTAGGATGCAGACGGTGCTTAGTAGCACCCGACACAATCGTCCACAGACCATGGACTTGTTTGTTTGACTGTTTGGTGATTGATTGCGATATTGGTTTGAATGTGGTTTGTGGTGTGAAAAATCGAATCGATAAATTGGTTAGGATTAGACGTGCGCCGTTATAAGGCGAAGGGGTAAGGCTAGGTTAGATCCTTACTCCAAAGTTTGTGGTTTGCATAACGAATGGATTTGATTGATGTGTGAATGGCGTGGGCCTTCACTAGACCGGGGATAAGGCTAGGCCTTGTCCCGTTTCTAGTATCGTGCCGTTATGCCGCCGAAATTTTCTAAAATAAGTTAGAAAAATAAAAATAGCATTTTATTTAACGAATGAACTGAATAGAAATTCATATGTTAAAATAAAATGTGTTATCGTTAAAAATATAATTTTTAACGTGAATGTGAATAAATAAATATTCATTTACAAACCAGACGGTTTGTTTATGTACACCTATTTGAATGACGTTGATTGGGTCGATAAATTTTACACATCGCCTAACTGCACAAATAAAATATGTGTTTGATTGTTTGAAACCCCACACGGGTGTTAGGATGAAATTTGAAGTTCACTCATCCTGATTGATTAAATCTGTCGATCGATTGATTGACAAGCTGCTATAAGCGTTAAATGTCTATATTTGATGCTTATACAGTGTAGTGCACTTTGGTTGATGGTTGATTATTCATCGTTGTTGATATATCCATGTGTTGTAGAAAATCCATATAATTAACATTATATGGTAATTGATTGGGCCTCATTCCAGTTTCGAAGAAAAAAAAGAAATATTTGAAATAGAAATATTTGAAATAGAAATATTTGAAATAGAAATATTTGAAATAGAATATTTGAAAATAGAAATATGTGAAGCCGTGAGGATTAGATTGACGCCATTTTGACGTGAACGATATTTATATCGATTTTATTCATTTTAAAATGAATATTGAAAAGTGATTTCGAAATCAAATATTTTGAAATAAATTGAATTGAAAACGAATTCAAATTGAATTGAAAACGACTTCGAAATGAATTGAATTGAAAACGAATTCGAAATGAATTGAATTGAAAACGAATTCGAAATGAATTGAATTGAAAACGAATTCGAAATGAATTGAATTGAAAACAAATTCGAAATGAATTGAATTGAAAACGAATTCGAAAGGAATTGAATTGAAAGCGATTTCGAAATGAATTGAATTGAGAACGATTTCGAAATGAATTGAACTGAAAACGAATTCGAATTGAATTGAAAGCGAAGTGAAATAAATTCAAATTGAATTGAAATTTGAATTGAATAGAAATGGATTTTAAAACGAATTTATAAAGAAGAATTCAATTTTGATTTGAATTGAAATGGAAGTTGAAAATGTTTTTGAAACGAATTCAAAACTATTTATATAATTCGTTTTAAATAGAAATCGACGATATATATATTATATATATATTATATATAATATAATGGCCTGAATAGAACGCGCCACGCCGCGGCAGTTCGCGAATTTCGACCATTTATTTCAAACGGGCATTACGGGAGATCCGACCGTCGGATTCTCCTAAAACCGGAACCGTTGGGTTCGTATCGAAAAGAGCTTTCTAATGAATGTTAGAAATTTGAAATCTAACGGTTGGATTTGGAGATATGTCCAAATCAAATTCAAAAAAGGTCGCTGTAAGTGCAGTTCGATGGCCATTGATGGAAATCGACTGTACGGGCCTTGATAAAATTATTAAAAATAGCAATAATTTGTGTAAAATCATAATAAATGATTTAGAAAGAATTGGGATGAAAAACTCCATACTTGAAAAGATAAAAATAAATTTTTATCGAAATGAACTAGTTTTGAACTAGAATTATAATCCTATTTATTTTTAAATAAATAAATTGAATTCGAAAAGGGTTTTAAAAATAACCAAAATTTCCAATGATTGCATTGGAGTGGATTTGAATCGAAATTGTCTTCGGAATATTTCGATGTTGGAATTCGTGATTATACAGGTGTTGTTATGGAAATTTGAAAGATATATATTGATATCGTTATTTCCAATACGACATTTGTTAGTCGTAGAATTCGATATTGAATATAAGCCGATATATTTTCTATTCAGAGCCTTGTATTGAATATCGAATGTGATTTGGGTTTGTCGTGAATGGTGTCTTCACTAACACTATTCTTGAACCCAGTTGAGAAAAGATTAAATCTTTTTATTTAGATTTAATGAAGTGTACCAATTAAATAATATTTAATTGGAATTGAATAGATATTGATTTTTGGGCTTATCGTGAACAGTGTTTTAAATAACACTTGTTCTTTAACCCGATAATTAATGAATGTGATTTTGGGTTTATCGTGAACCGTGTTTTAAATGACACTGATTCTTTAACCCAGTTAACGATTAAAACTGAGTGGAGTTTTAATGAATCTTTAATTAGATTGAAAAGATCGAAAATGGAGTATCACCAGTTTTGCTCCAGGCGATAGTTAAATCTTTAATTAGATTTGAACGTGAAATTTAGAAACTAACTGTCGGTTAGCCAAGCAGAATGGTTTTCTGGATATTGATCTGATGTTGGTTTCGGCCTTCGGGGTTAATATTTGGGGAATTATTCTCTTGATTAATTTATGGTTAGTGACTAATGAATTGGAATGAGGCGTATGTTGTGTTTGTGTAACACTTATTTAAAATATACGCGAGTTATTCGGAAAGACCGGGTTTATCCCATTCTGAATAACTGATACGACGATAAGTCGAAGATGAAGACGATGGTAGAAGACCGGAGGTCTTCACGTCGTTTGGGTGATAACTGATGATCTTGATTGGGCTGTACACCCAAGAAGATGGAAACAGTTAGTGATCGTCCAGACGTACTTGGAGATCGATGGATATGCGGGGTACTAGGTGCCTCCGGTTTCGTTCAGACCCAGAACGGACTTGTAAATGGACTGTGTGTCTGACATCGGATTTCATTCTGTGTGACTGATATCGGTTGCATAGGATGGTTTGCCTGTGTGGCATGCTAAGATGCAAATGATCAAGGCTTCTGTTGAAAAGCAAAGTCTTGTGGTGATGATCAAAGCACGGCCTTTGTGGCGTAGCTTTGTGTAACGTTTACCTCGCGTGTTTCACACCAGGTATGAACCAAAAACGGGAGACGGACCTCAGGGAGGACTTGCGTTTCTTTCTAGCTAGAAGTGGCGTCAGTGGTTTTACACGCCCTGACGAGTTTGACTTATGTGGTTGTTGCTGTTGCGAGGCGCCTCGGTTATATCGGTTTCGGCCGAATGCATTCTGGTCGGCTGACGGACCAGACTTACACCCCATAGGGTGGGGAGACGTATTGTTCAGGCATAATAATCCACTCCGTGTGGACCGGCCCTGACGATCCAAGGGGCAGTTGCGGCTGTTCCTGAGGGGCGGGCTAGAGCGTCTCGAATCGGTTGAGGACTATCTTTTGCCTCGGTTCATAGATGGAAATCCAATTTCCAAATACGTGACATTTGCGGTTTTATTTGTAAACCTATATATGGCGACATAGTGGCATGGGACGCTCATGCCGCCTATGATTGATACTTATGATTTGAAGTTGTTTTATGCACTATGCACTTATAATAGTATCAAACGACTTGTTTTAACCGTATCAAGCATTCTTTGGCTGTTATAAGGGAAAACCCTATCCCCCGGCTTGCGTTTGCATTGTGTGATAGGACCTGGGTCTTATAACAGCTTCATTTTTCTTTATTTAGCATTGCGCTGTTTGTTTCATGCACTGGTATTCTTGGGAGGAAACCCGTTCCGTGTTATACGGCGTGGTCCCTTGATTTACCTAACTTTAAGAATAAAGAATAATAACTGTTTTAGTTCTCACACCAGTCACATGACTGACCTGGAGTTTATTGTTTTAACCTAAACTCTGGGTGCCCTTATTTTCGACACGGGCAGCTAGTAGTTTTGGTTTTGCAGATTTATATTCACAGGATCCTGGTTTACAGCTGGAATGATATCCGGAAAGCTTTGTATCCGTATATCTCTTCTAGTTGTGTATTGTATTATTTTCCGCTGCTATGTATTTAAATGTAATTTAAATCTCTGATATTTCTGTGTAATATTTATTCGTACTCTGTATATTCTTGTAATCTGATGCATTGTTGTAATATACAATGAAATGTTCTTTTATAT
>JASFAX010002502.1:0-45696 GCA_030737875.1 Allium sativum
CGACTGGATTCCTCAACATTTATTTACTGTTTTCATATATTGTGACATATGATGTAATGTATATCTGTTATGGGTTATGTGTGTTAGAATGATGTTGATCACTGTTATTCGATATTTTAAATATCATAAAAGACCCTGGGATGTAAAAAGAATTATTTCAATGTATATATTGAAAAAAAGGGATTTTATAAAATCAATAGATTTTATAAAAAGGAAATATTTCAAAAGTAAATAAAAGGAAATTGTTTAAAAAACGAATAGAGTTTTATAAGAGGGAAAAATGATGATAAAACGAATAGAATATAATAAAGGAATATTTATTTAGGAAATAAATAAGATTATAAGAGGAGTTAATCAACCGTAGTTTATTAAAAGGAGTTAATCGAAGATAGTTTATTCGAATAGAGTAAAAGGAGTTAATTGAATATAGTTTATTCGAATAGAGTAAAAGGAGTTAATTGAATATAGTTTATTCGAATTGAGTAAAAGGAGTTAATCGAATATAGTTTATTCGAATATAAACTAAAAGGAGTTAATCGAATGTAGTTTATTCGAATAGAGTAAAAGGAGTTAATCGAATATAGTTTATTCGAATAGAAAGTAAAAGGAGTTAATCGAATATAGTTTATTCGAATAGAATAAAGGAGTTAATCAAATATAGTTTATTCGAATAGAATAAAAGACTTAATCTAATATATAGTTTATTCAAATTGAATAAAGGAGTTAATCGAATATATAGTTTATTCAAATAGAATTAAAAGAGTTATCGAATATAGTTTATTCGATAGGAGTTAAGTGAATAGAGTTAGAGTTAAATCAAAAGAGTTAAGTGAATAGAATAAATTGAATAGAGTTATCGAATATATCTTATCGGAGGAAAGAATTATCGAATAGAAAAGATTTGAAAGAGAGTTACATAAGAAAGTTTGTTAAAGAATTAGAAGGGTGAACTTTGTCTATTTCAATGTTAGAAACGTTGTTCAGTTAAGGTCTGAGAGATAGTATTACCCCAACTTTATTGACTTCATTTTTAACTAAGGAATGGTTAAGGTTCGATAGTAAAGGATGGTTAAGTGAATTAAGTAATTAACGGAAATGGTTTGATTTGGCATCGCGATGGTTTGTTTAAATATCTGTCTAAGTCCAATGAAGAAGCTTTGGAAATGTTTTCCAAATAAGAAACCAGAAATGTTTTCAAATAAAGAAAACAAGAAATGGAAATGTTTTCCATTGTTAATAACGTATATTTTCCAAATTTAGAAAATAAAAATATTGAATATAGGGAAACAGGAGATAAGTAAATTAATGAAATAAAGAGATAAATGTTGAATGATGTTTGATCGATATAAATTTCCATTTGGAAATAATATCGTTGTTTGCACACCTGTTTTTCTTCGATAGTTAAATAACAGACTATCGAAGTCTTGACCATTTTAACGTTGTTAATATGGAGAGACCGGTTGGATTATTATCCAAAGAACCACTCTGTATTGGCATAAGCGTTACGAATCATATATGCCAAAGATAATTGAAGACGGAGTAAAGTGCAAGGGCTATTGTATAAGTCTTAGATAACCGTGTCTAAGATGGATGTACTGAATATTGCCTTCGGTTCATCCTGTTCCTGGATGACTTGTATGGACGGATGTCTGACAGAGTATTTCCAGACGATCACGTATATTGATTTCTCCAATCATACCAAGAGTGGAAGCGGGGAAGGAAACTTCTTTTAGCTAACACATAATGTATGGTTGAGGACGTCAATCGGTGATTTGATGGATTTGACGATGTGGCATTTAAAGTGAATCTGGTGTGATGATAAAGCGTAGCTTCTAGCCTCACATCCGGTAAATGACAGAAATCGGGCAGGCAGCATGGCTAAGTCGGTCGCTCCGAAGTAGGGTGTATAATCACCTGATCTAGAGTTTCATTTACTTCTAAAAATCTATTGTTGATGCTGTCCCATTCAGGAAACGGTTGCTGATCCCAACCGTTGGTGATATACATTCGATACACTCAAGCGAAATGAGTGGTCGGACATGTGTGGTCGGGTTGCAAGATGTTCTTGTTGAACCCAGTGTATTCCTTTCTAGAGGTACAATAGCGAAAGGTGGTTCCATACCTTGTCATAGTTGGAAATCCATTACCCAATACGTGCTTGCGGTTTTGATTGTATACTATTGTAATAACCCGCATTCTACGCATCAGAGGATCGTAGAATATTTATTTCTTTCCCATATGAAGTCATATGGTCATGTAACTTTGGGAAACATCCATTAGAGTCATTACCCATGTTCATGATTTTTGTCGATTTTTAAATGACCATTTTGCCCCTAGTTGATCTTGTTTTGGCCATAACTTTTTATTGGAAAGGAATTTTGACCTAAAACCACTTCTATTAGATTCGTTTGATGGTTTACCTTTCCGTAGAGTGGTCATAATAGCCAAACGGACTTACCGTTTGGGAGATATGGCTGAAATAAGGTTTGGAAGGTGAAAAACTGCTTAACCGGGCCAAATAGGGTGATTAGTGAGTAGGCCCATAACCCATTTCGGGATTAGGGTTATGGGGAGGCTGAAATGAGATAGAGAATCATTCCATTTCAGTTTTCTAGCCTCCACTTATCTCCAAGGAAACCTAAAAATGGCCTCCAACCTCTAAATCACCTTCAAATCATCTTTTAATCAAGGATTTAGCTTAGCAACATCTAATCAAGGGGGATTAACACCACATCAACATTGGAGCTGCTGTTTAGCATTGGGATTTGCATCAAATCAGAGATTTATTTCAGATCTTAGTTTGTTTGTGGCTAAGGTGAGTGATTTGCATAGTTTTGCACTAATTAGGGCTAATTAAGGGTAATTAGTGTTAATTAGCGAATTTATACACTAATAAATTCGGGAAAAATGTTCATAAATTCTTAAATGATGTTTTAGACCTCTGATATGAATTTGGGTTAATTTGGTTAAGTTTTGCAAATCCTACCATTAGTTTCACCTAAACATGCTTAAGGGGAAATATGAGATTTTGGGTATGTTTGATCCATTTTAACCTATCATATTGATGTTTGTGGTTGATTATGCATGTTGCTATGATTGTATGATATGCTTTGTGATTGATTTCAATAGTTAGAATGGTCGAAAACATCGCCGAATGGCGTAAACACTTGCTGAAACAGTTTCAGAAAGCAGTGCAGGTTTCGGATCGGATCGGATATGGGGGGCTCAGATCGGATATATTGAACTGGGCAAGAGATTCGATCGGATCGGAACCTGACGCTTGAGAAAATTGGAAAAAAGGAAGGCCACGCTAACTGAACTGGGATCGGATCGGATAAAGGAGGAGGGATCGGATCGGATAAAGGAGGAGGGATCGGATTGAATAAAGAAGGAGGGATCAGATCGGAGCACGTGAAGAACAAGGGAGCGGATCGGAGCGGAAGCACGAACTGGATGGGAGATGGCACCCGACCCAACCCGAAAGGGGACACCCGACCCGAACCGATGCGATGAAGAGGACCCGAACCGAACCGTGCCAGAGGAGGAAAATGAGCTAACGCAACGCAGACACCCGACCCGAACCGATGGTTTGAAGAGGACCCGACCCGACCCAGTATTTGACCAATAACCCGAGATGCAAAGGTAGTCCAATATAAAAAGTTAGAGCTCAAGATCCAGTTGGGAACCGATGAGTTCACTTCATGGTTGGGCTTTGCTGCGGGACGTGTGCTAAGGAGTTGTCGACGTTCATAACTTCGATTCACCACTAAAAATGGATGATGGGCTACTTATCAGTGCAGTAGAGTCATTATGACTCGAGGGGCAAGGTGATGGTAGCAGGACTACGTTATCAGTGCAGTAGAGTCATTACGACTCGAGGGGCAAGGTGATGCGTAGTAAGACTATGAGCCAGCGTAGATGAGGTGAATAACTCCATGGGGAAAGTGGACATAGTAAGGATTGGTAAGGCTATGAGCCAGCGCAGATGCGGTGAATAACTCTATGGGGCAAGTGGACATAGCGAAGGATCAGTGGCTACGTTATCAGTGCAGTGAAGCCATTTATGACTTCATGGGGCAAAGTGATCGTAGCAAGGTATGTTGGGCGATCGAAGTGGTGAATATCGTATGCTTTACGCACTGAGTGAGAGATGTGAGGGTGGATGCTATGTTTGATTGTTTGCCATCACTATGACATGCACACCTCCCCCACCTCCGTATCTTTACACCGTTTGATATGGCACCTTAGAGTGTTGTACAGTATGTAGTGCTAACTCTTTGGTTGCAGGTCCAGGTTCAGGTATGTTTTAGTATACCTGTTATTATTCACTTTAGTTGCTTATCGCTCATACCAGGCTTTATGTCTGACCCAGAGTTTTATGTCTCCTCTTATTACTCTGGGTGCTCACACGAGCAGACTAGAGACAGGTTAGCTGGTGATGCGCGAGTAGCTGATTCGGAGGCGGGCAGGAGGCTTCCACGTATTATATATATATATTCTCCCTGTGTCGTTGGTGGTCGCTACTTGGGCATTAGTAGTGTACCTCTTTTATCTTGCTTTTGCTTTGAGACAGTTTGAAAAGTTGTAATAAGCTGTATTTTGGATTTCCGCTGCTATGATGTTTAGTTCTGGTTTTCAGCTTATGCACTGTCTCACCTGTTTTATGTCAAGTATGTTATTATTATATTTTATTCTATGCGCTGTGAGACATTTTACAGGTTCTTTGTTAGTTCAATTCCTTCTTCTTTTTCCTTTTTGTGACCCGTTCCGTGCTAACTGGACATGTGTACAACGCACTTTTGGAGTAAATGTCGGTTGGTGCGGGGCGGGCCGTCACAACTATATATGTAGAACGTGAGATGAAAGCGTTTCTGCTAGATGATTATTATATTGTGATTGATAGACATTATTATAATATCAAAAGGTTTTTGATATTAAGATATTTTGGATTCTCATAAGGGAAAAACCCGTTCCGTTATACGGCGTGGTCTTATGAGATATCGATTACCTGCTTGAACTATTTTAAACTGTTTTACTCACACCAGTCCTATGACTGACCTGGAGTTTATTTGTTTGTTTCCCTAAACTCTTGGGTGCCTAAATTTGTACGGGCAGTCAAGTAGTCGGGATTTACAGATATACTGGAAGAGCTTGGAGCAGGAGGCTTCAGGATCATATAGTTATAGTTATTTCCGCTGTGTTGTAAGTGTTGTACTTTGATAATGATATGTATACTCAAGTACAAATTTGTATTTCAAAGTTATGTTATGAAATATATTTATTCGTTCCGCTGTGAGATTCGTGTTACTCTGATATTGTGTTCTTCTTCTTCTTCTACTACTCTAAGTTTCTTTCTTATCTTTCCTCGCCCTCTGTTTTCTTTCTATTAATTTCCTGATTTTCAGTTTAATTTGGGGTTGGACTTGTGTTTCTGGTCAGCTCAAATTGGATCGGAATTTTGGGTCATTACAATTGGTATTAGAGCTTAAGTTAAGAATTACCTTGGCTCTGTGGCGTGACTCAGTAGAGATGGGGTTAGTAATACCCTAGATTGAGTTTGAGTGTATATATACGAGTGAACGTATTTGTATTTGATATAAAATTGTTTTATATTGTGGGGATTCATCGGTTGAGTTGTTTGTGAATTCTGGTCGATCAGTTTGATCCACTATATCGGTAGGAGTTACTAAACACTCGAATACGATGGGTCGACACGATATGTTTTGAAAAGAGGGTAAATTAAAATAAGTTTACCCAAGGTATATCTTGATATAGAGAAGATATATATATATATCAAAATTATAATATAGTGGATATATGGTTGTTATTATAATCGAGTAAAGATTATAAATTAAATGGTTATGTAAATAACCAATCAGAATTCATATAAGTGAAATACGTGAAATCAGATGAGTTAAATCTGAAATTTAAATCAGAATTGAAATTGAAACTCTGGAGAATTGGGTAAGTGTTTGTAAATGAGTTTGGATTAAAAATAAGGAAAATTTAAGATCCTGGGAGATTTTAAATTGTTTTACAAGCAGTGTGAATTATATTTTTGAATTGAATTTCAAAGTGGAAATGTTTAGAAATGGTTTTATAGTATTGAACTCACTTCGATCGCTGGAAAATAGATTCTAATGATGACAGATGCATCATCAGTATTCATTTTCGAGTTGTAAGTGACGAATTACTACCAGAGATACTGTTTTGAATTTGTTTTGGGAAAGACAAGTTGTGTTGAATTTCAAAACGGGATTTATAATATAGAATTGAATATAGAATTTGAATAAAGAGAATTCAAATAGAATTGAATATAGAAATTCAAAGGGTGTTTGAATATATGAAATTCAATGGAATAGAAATAGAAATTGAATATAGAAATTCAAAGGGAGTTTGAATATATGAAATTCAATGGAATTGAAATAGAGTTTGAATATAGAAATTCAAATGGAATTTGAATATAGAATTCAAATGGAATTCAAATATAGGATTTGAATATATAGAATTTGAATATAGAATTTAGATGGAATTTAAACTATAGAATTTGAATAGAATTTGATATATAGAATTTGAATGGAATTTGAATATAATTTGATATATAGATTTGAATAATAGAAGTGATATAAAATTTGAATAGAAATTGAATAGAATTAACTAAGTCGAAGAGGAATTAGTTAATCGAGTTTTGAATTTGAAGTTGAACTTTGAAAGGTGAATTGGATTTGTAAATGGATATTCGAAATCGAATATAGGACTTAAATTTGGAATTTGGATTCAAGTTAGTTAATAAGCAGGTTAAAATATATTTGAACATGTCATGTTCAAATATAAAAGTGAAATAGACTAAAGAGTTAATTAACAAATTAATTAACGAATTGAGTTAAAACAATAAGGTATAGTTAAAATAGATTAGGCAGGTATAAATATACATGAGATAGGTATGGATAAGGTATGAAGGTATATAAATAGAATGCTCGACGAAAAGGTATGTATTTAATTCATATATGAGATTTTATGCGCCGTATCGGCTAGCCGCTTGGCTTTTTCTTTTTCTTTTGGATTGTTGAGGGCCATGGGAGGCTATTTGAAATATCCCGATGCTCCTGGTACAAAGGAGGTTATGCCGAATTTTTCCGAGAATTTAAGGAGTTAGAATATTTTTAAGATAATTTGATAGTTAGAATCAACGTATCGATATATATATATATATATATATATATATATATATATATATAGAAGTCGATAAGGAAACGAACTTAGAAATAGAATAGTAAAATCAAAAAGGAAGACTAAGAATAAAATCTAGTAAGAATAGAAAGAGGAAGTGTATACGTGTTTAAAGGTGAATAAGTAGTCGTATGGTATTGGTTATTCGAGTAAGTAGTCATATCTGTTTTGACGTTATAAATGTTATTCAGTAAAGGTCTGAGAGATAGTTATACCCCAACTTGATTGATTTCATTATTAACAAATAAATAGTAAGATTTCAGGCTCGAAGGTCAATGTTGAATAAGAGTTAGTTGAATATAGTATTTGGGTTGTCGTAACGATGTTTTACACAACATCCGTTTTAACCCAAATAAGTGTAAGCTTGGAAATATAATAAAGAATATTTCCTAAGTATAGAAATAAACGAGATCGGAAAAGAGATAAGTAATTGGAAAATTTTCCAATTATAAATAGCATATATTTTCTAAAGTTTAGAAAATAAAGGAAGGCGATATTCAGAAATGTTTTCCAAATAACATAAAAGGCCAATATGGTTATTGAAAATATTTGGTTAACAAATATTGATAAAGAAATAGAGAAGTGATGTAACTAATGGAATATTAATTAAGGGCTCAGTGACAGGGTCAAAAACGAAAATTTGATTTTTGAAAAGAGTAAACTGTTAAAAAACTCCCAGGGAAAGACTGTTTGAATTAAAAACAAATTTAACAGAAATTTGTTAAAGCAAATTTGAATTAAAGTAAAGCCAGTAAAGTGGTAACTGAGATTGAATAAGAATGATATCAAGACAAATTGGATTGTGAAATTTAAATTTGAAGTGTAACGGGATAATCAAGTTAAGAGTTGGGAATCGAGAAGAAACTCGAGTTGAAATGATATTTGGCTCGGATATAAGCGAATGGTTGTGTTATGGATAAAGGCAGATTGGAATTTGATTGGGATGACCCTTGTATCTGTTGAATTGATAACAGGTGGAAAGGATATAATGAAATGCCGACAAAAGGTACAAGTTTATATTTCTATTGGATATAAGATTTATGAGCCGAATTGGCAAGCCGCTTGGCTATTTGATTTTCTTTTGGGTTGGAGATGGCCCAGAGAGGCGAGTTGGAGTTTGACCTATTGACCAGTACAAAGGAGGTGCGTGCAAAAAATTTCAAAAAGTTAAGGTGTTAGAAAAATTTTTGGATTTTTGAAAATTTTCGTTAATAAGAATTAATTAATATTTTAATTGAAATTAAATTGGTTTAGTTGAAACTGAAGTTAAGAAGTGAACAAATATGTTCTAACCAGTCGATAGGGTCGTTCTCTACCTTCTAGAAATTTCGAGGACGAAATTATTTTAAGTGGGGAAGATTGTAATGACCCGCATTGGCAGAGGTATTATAATTAATTTATTTAATTATATAAATAGTGATATAGTGAATAAAATGGTGGTTTAATTAAATAATGGTGAATATTTAATTTAAATTAATAAATTAAATAATATATTTAATTCTGAAATAATCAGAATTGGCTGAAATGGCGATATGGTGTGAACCGGATCATCTATGATATTTAATTCAACTTGGAATTGAATTTGAATAACGAATATATTGTATAAACGAGAGTTTGAACATAGAATTATAATATAATAAAATCGAGCTTGAAATGGCGCCGCAGTTCGTAAATTGGCGATTCGAACTTCAACTAAATGTACAGGATTCGTTTTAAGCCGAATTTCTGTGAAACAAGAAACGTGTGGAGATAGTGGAGTATATCTTTCTAGTGGAAGGGAAAAATCGGGATTTCATCGTGCAGATTTTGACTCACGTCCAGATCAAATTTCAGAAAAGTCGCTTTGGAATTCCTTTATAATTTATAAAGGAATTATTTATATTTTAAAAAGGAATTTCAATATAAATCGAATATCGGGTTGACCCAGATTTGAAATATCAAGTTAGAAATCCATATAGGAATATTCTAGAGCTGTATGGCATTCCACTGTGAATATAGATGATAATATTCATTTTTAAATATTTAATTCAATTTTTATTTAAATATATTTATATATTTAAATAGGTCATCTAGAGCTTTAAAAATAGCCACTTTTGCAAACGAAGTCGGAATTTGACAAAACTAATTTTGTTGGATCCGCAATGTCAAATAGTTGTTAGATTTTCAGTTTCATGATTTTTAGAGTCACT
The DNA here is from genome assembly GCA_030737875.1 of Allium sativum. Lineage (NCBI taxonomy): Eukaryota > Viridiplantae > Streptophyta > Magnoliopsida > Asparagales > Amaryllidaceae > Allium > Allium sativum. Next base: position 9,420 of record JASFAX010002502.1, read on the forward strand.
GTGTGGCCGTACGAATTTTTAGAGTGAGAAACAGTCAGTATTTTGACGGTGAAAAATACGCTGTGTGGGCATACGAAGTCGGAATTCGACGAAACCAGTTTCATGGGGACCGTAATGTCGAACTGTAGCTGCATGTCCATTTTCATGATTTTTGGGTATTGTATGCGACCTTAGGAATTTTAGAGGACGTGTAAAAAACTACAGTTGCTTATAAACAAATATAATATTGAATACAAAATAATAAAATTCCCTATAAATACTCTACCAACCAAAATCCTAAACCTAATTTACATTTTTGAGGTCAACGATTTTTCCGCCGTCAGTATTTTCCATCCTCAAGCAAAAATCCGCTTTTGAAAATCAAACCAAAATCAAACAAAAATCAATAAATCAAAACATATATATTCGAGCTTCTCTTTACTTACTCTTCACAATCATGTAGTTTTTACCTAGTTCGAGCTCAGTATGGCTCGATGTAACACCCCACACCCGCTACGGTCACTCACTAAGGGAATGCCATAACATCGGTGGAGTATTTTAAGTGAATATAGAACAGAAAAATTACAACAAGACAGATATAAGTAATACTTGAGAAATTAAAACATCATTTCATTGCAACGGAAAGTAAAACATGTTTGGTTACACCAAAACCATAAACAAGAGTCAAGTACATAATATCCATCCTGATAAAACAAAAGTACATAATCCCACTACATAACTTAATAGCCATAATAGAAAAGATAAACTGAGCTTTACATCCACGGTCCAAGCTCCAAAAGATAGATAAAGCAGTCTGATCAAAGTCCACTAGTGCTAGGCCCACTCTGAAAACCTGAGGGTTGGGAAAAAGATAAAAAAACAACGGGGTCAGACATAAGTCTGAGCGAGTCCTATAACCTTAACAATACAATCATTAAAGTAATTAGGGTATGATATAAACAAGGTACGGTACCTCTGGGGATAATGACTACACTAAGTAGCCAACTAAACACAGGGTGTACTAAGATAACCGAAAAGACGCATTTACCCACCCAAGGATAATTACTACACTGCACCACCCCAGATCTACCCACCCAAGGGTAACTCCTACACTGCACCACACCAGTTCTACCCACCCAAGGGTAATTCCTACTTAAGGTTGATCCCACTAAGTGTACTTAGTAATTTTTAATAGTAGTTTCGTGTACCCCTAGCTCACTACATAGGTGCCGTCTGCCCCTATCTCCACTAGGTGTACCCACTACTCCCCAAGCGATTGGCTCCCTAACGTAGATACCCGTGCTGGCCCCACAGTGGGGTGTATCATTCCCCAAAGTGGCAACCTGATAATATTAACGGTGCACGGCTTATACCTACACGATGCAACAACGTCTTAGTTACCAGCCCGGGTCCACACACGCATATGAAACCCGTTGGACTTGCGTTGCCACCGCTAACCCGTTTTGGTCTCTTACAGTCAAGCCCAATATGCGTGTCCCGTCCTCGACTTGGGTCGAGCCCACAAAGATACGTTTGGGATATTGGTTGAAATGGGCCCCCACAAGCTACTACTTAAGCTTGTCATTTTATCTAGTGCATCCCACTTAACCCCTTTTTAAAATCATGCCCACTTACATGTTAAGGTTTGGTTAAATCATATTTCAATTGCCACTCAAGGCCCCCACAAGCTACTACTTAAGCTTGTCATTTAATCATATTTCAATTGCCACTTAAGGCCCCCACAAGCTACTACTTAAGCTTGTCATTTAATCATATTTCAATTGCTACTTAAGGCCCCCACAAGCTACTACTTAAGCTTGTCATTTAATCATATTTCAATTGCCACTTAAGGCACCCACTAGATTTCCACATGCCACCCAAGGCACTTACTTGATTCCCACATGCCACCCAAGGCACTTACTTAACCCTTTAATCATGTTTAATTACATGTTCCACTTTGGTTAAGTATTCTAATCGTATTTTCTATCGCCACCCAAGGCAACCCACTAGTTTCCTTATGCCACCCAAGGCACCCCCACTAGTTACTACATGCCACCCAAGGCACCCACTTAACCCCTCATGCCTCACTACATGCTAATTTGGTTAAGTGTTTCTTAATTAATTAAGATCGTAACCTTTGTAAAGACCTCTCACATTAGACTGTCTTTTATGGCAGCTGGATATGCCGGTTGGTTCCGGGCAGCCTTACACCATAACAGAGTCTAACCTCGTGTCTTTACACTTGTCACGTATTTAGTTTATGACTAAGACCTCTCACATTGGGCCAATCATTTATAGCCGCTGGATTTGCAGGTCGGTTCCGGGCAGTCTTATGCTACAAAAGGGTCCAACCTCGTGTCTTAGTCGATTAATTACACCTAATTAATCACCCCCATAATTTGTATTAATTGTCCCTAATTAATTACCAATTTCAAGAATATGGGTAGACCTAACTCAATAGGTAAATTCCCAATTCCATAATATGGGTAGACCTAACTTAATAGGTAAATTCCCAATTCCATAATATGGGTAGACCTAACTTAATAGGTAAATTCCCAATTATGTCCATTCACTTTATGTTATGCTTAAGCATACCCATTTCACACCTTTTTTATTAACATGCATATTAACCCCATCGTTCCCCACGTAATTCGTTCTCATAACATGACATAATAAAGGGAAGATTCATCACAAATGCCATGGGTTCAACCAATCATAGCATATAACTTTATCATGGGTTTAAAAGGTGTCAACTTGCATATATAAGTATACATTAAACCCAACTAGCATTTAACCCAAACTTGCATGAAGCACATATGTCACAAAGGGGGTAACTTGCATATGATTCTTATGTCATACAAAGGTGTGAACTTGCATAGCATGTCACATGTTAACTTGCATATAACCAAACACATAACTTGCATAACATGTTACATATGAACTTGCATATAATCATGCACATAACTTGCATATAACCAAACACATAACTTGCATAACATGTTACATATGAACTTGCATATAATCATGCACATAACTTGCATATAACCAAACACATAACTTGCATAACATGTTACATATGAACTTGCATATAATCATGCACATAACTTGCATTACATGTTACATATGAACTTGCATATAATCTCACATATAGCTTGCATAACATGTTACATATGAATCAATGTTCAACATAGTGTTTTGCATAATGAGCATCATAAAACATAGCATTATACTTGCATAACATATAGCATAAAACTCGCAAAACACACAACATACACTATACTAAACTTGCATAAACACATTGATCCACAAACATAGCCATATCTTATCATATCCTATCATAATCAATTTAACAATTGATTATTAAGGCTATAGAAACTCACCACTAAACTCCAATAAGCAAACCCTTGCCAAAAATCACCCAAAAACTCTAGCCTTGAAAATAAAGCTTGCAACTTGATGATGAATGCAAGCTAATGATCACTCATACAACTTAAAAATGCTTGTATGAACATGAAAGCCTTCATAGAAATAGTTTAGAAAGAGGATGGAGGCTAGGGTTTTGAGTGGAGGCCATGATCATAGAAAATTTTGGCATAGTTTAGTTAGAGGATAGGATTATGATCATTTAGGGCTAGCTTAGGGTCTTATTTATAGGATTAGGATGTGTTTTAGACCATTAGATTAACCCTAAATTAGATTAGGACCATCAGATCTCGGAAGCTTCCAGAAAACAGCCCCAAAACACAGCCAAACCCTAAAATGGTGCACCGGGCCAAACTGGCCGAGCACCCCCTGTCGACACCCAAGTCGACAGGGCTGTCGACTTGGTCCTAGCCAAGTCGACTGCCCAGTCGACAGGGCTGTCGACTTGGGTAGCTAGGCGGGAATTTTCCCACCTGCGCCCAATGGTCCCAATTTCGAAATTTGAACCTGAATTTTAAATCTGTTTTGAACTTTGAATTTTCTGTAAACTTCATTGGGCCATAACTGGGCCATACGGACTCCGATTTACAAAATTTCGGACTCTATTTCGCGTATTTTTCCGAGACGAACGAAATGACGCAGCCCGTTTCCCCCAATTCTCACATCTGAGATTATTTATTCTGCAATTAGTGAATTTTAGCATTAACCGAAATTCGGGGTGTTACATTCTCCCCTCCTTAAAGGATTTCGTCCCCGAAATCTCTAAGCTAAGGAGAATGCATGTCCTACCATCCAAACAACCATCTACTCAATCCATCAAACACGGGCATCCATTATCCTTAAAACAATTTCTAATGATGTATGAGCATATGCAAAAAGTGTGTGTATATGTTCCCTATCTAATGTATGAACATATGCAAACCATGATAGTGCCATGCATCCATTATGTATGCGAGAGAACCCTATCGACACATACAATATCTACATGAGTGCACAATCATTCACCAAAATGCATCATCCATATGATAACACAATCATTATACATCCAAAAATATAGCTACCTACACACAATTATATGCAATATGCAATATGAAGTGACTGAGCCGATCTAGTGTCTAGAGTGTGTGTATATGCATCCACGAGCATCCACTAGCAAACACTTGCATCCACATGCATCCATCAATCATAACATGTCTCAAACACATGTTTCAACCATAGGTTTACCCTAACTAAAGGTCAAAAGTACTAACGAGAGGACATACTAAAGATAAGATAAGTACTAGACAAACGATAGAGGAGAAGTTAAAAGACATAGCTCAAAAAGGAATGGGTACAATGAACGCATCTTCGCTTCCGTCTCCAAAGTAGCATTGCTCTCATCTTCTCCCCATTTTACTTTGACTAGTTGAACCTCTCGATTCCTCAATTTCCTAGTCTCTGACCCGAGGATGCGAGTAGGAGCTCGTCGAATAGTCGCATCACGCTCTACTTCCACTTCTCTAAGCAAGCTCGGCTCTACCACCTCTGCGGTCTCATGTAGGCACTTCCTCAAATGTGACACATGGAATACATCATGTACACCACTAAGTCTGTCGGGCAACTCCACCAATGGAAGATGCTCTCCTCATGTACCTCCAAAATCTAAGATTCATAGCCTCAAAAGGTCTTCTAAAATGAGATTCACCCTCCCGGTCTGGCCGTCCGTCTGAGGATGATTTGCGGTGCTCAAACACAGCTGAGTCCCTACCGCCTCTTTCAAACTCTTCCAAAACTCGCTAGTGAAGATAGGATCTCGATCACTCACTATGCTGGAAGGTACACCATGCAATCTAACAATCCCTCGAATGTAGATTGAAGCTAGCCATTGAGCAGTCCTCTTAATCTTCACGGGTATAAAATGGGCACTCTTAGTAAGTTTGTCTACCCCAACCCAAATTCCCGTATTACCCTTCTCGATCTTGGTAATCCATTGACAAAATCCATCGAGACACTATCCCACTTCCATAGCGGAACCTCCAATGGGTGAAGCAACCCACCGGGTTTCTTTTGCTCCGCTTTTACTTGTTGGCACACCAAGCATCTAGCGACATACTCGGCTGCGTCTTTCTTCATACCGGCCCAAATGAAAACTCGCTTCATGTCTTGGTACATCTTGTCCCTACCGGGATGAATGGTCATCTTCGAACGATGTGCATCATCAAGTATAGCCTTCCTCAAACCCTCGTCTTGCGGTACACAAAGTCTACCGTCTCTACGCAACCACCCCTTACCATCTAGGGTGTACCTACTCAAATGGCTGGACGACTCCCCCTCCTCATGAGCTTCTCTACTAACTCAACCAACTGTGGGTCGTCTCGCTGCGCTCCGCCAATCCGCCCCAAAAGAGTAGGCCTAACCTCCAAGGAGGCTAGCAAACCGGGTACAAAATCAACGGAAGGTCTAAAGTCAAACATAGAAATAAACTCTAAGCTCCGTCGTTCAACGAACAATGAACTCGAGGACAACCTTTTTCTACTTAAGGCGTCCGCTACCACGTTACCCTTGCCATAGGTATACGCTATCTCAAACTCATAGGATGCTAAGAATCCCATCCACTTTTGCTGTCCGAAGACTATGCGCTCGAAGAGTCTCCAACACTTCCCTAAGATGTAGGGCATGCTTTTCTCCACTTCTAGAGAAAACCAGGATATTACCCCATCCAAAATCATCACAACTATCCATCTCTCACGCAGGCCATCCTAGTCGAACTTGACATCCCCCAAATGCAAGCCCCAAAGGCCTAAACCAATATCAGACAAACACCCAAGGGATACCTCCTTCGAATTCAGACGACCTACGTGAGATGATACTAGTAAAAACGGCTAACTAATTAAGCCCTTGTCCAACTCTGGATGTCCTCGCCAGTCTCGCTCCAAAACTACCGTTTATCCCATAACTGGCTTTGCTCAACCTATTGAGCACATACGAAAACTTATTTCGCTCCTAGAAAAGACCAAGATGTCATTTACAAAGACCATCACGAACTTATTTAGGTACTCCCTGAACACCCTTCTCATCAAATCAATAAAGTATGCGGGGGCGTTCGTCAAACCAAATGGCATCACCAGCCATTCATAAAAACCATCCGGAGTCCTAAAGGTAGTCTTCTCTATACTATCCTCAGCCACTCTCAACTGATGAAACCCCGTGGCTAAGTCCTACTACGAAAATACTGAGGCGCCAACTAACTGATCAAAGAGATCATCAATCCTCGGCAATGGGTGTCTATTCTTCTTTGTGAATTTATTTAGTTCTCTTTAGCCTACACAAAGTCTGAGGGACCCATCCGCCTTCGTGGCAAAAACTACTGGAGCACTCCACTCCGATATACTTCGTCTTATGAACCCCTTCTCAAGCAAATCGCCTACTTGCTTATGGAGTTCCCTCCTCTCACGAGGAGCCATATGGCACACTGGCCAAGATACTGGTTTGGCATTGTTTACCAGATATATTCGGAAGTCAATCTCCCGCTCCGGAGGTAAGCCCTTCACCTCCTCAAACACATCCGAGTATTCCCGGACCACTCTAACAGATCGCAAACTCTCGACCGACGTGTCAAGCGATTCTAGATAACTTAGCATAACAGATTCCATGGGATTACAAGAGATCTCGAGAGTGTTACCCAAGCGGGTCATAAGCCTAGCAACTCTCCCTTCAAAGTCAAGAACGGCACCCCTACTGGATAACCAGTCCATGCCCAAAACTAACCCATAGCCCGTGAAGCCCAAGAAGCATCACATCTAAACTCAACGCTAAGTATAGAAACTTTCAAACCCAAACACATCATGGAGCCCCCAATTGGGTTTGAAACAACTAAGGGATCATCTACTAAACTGGTGTCAAAATGCAGTGACTCAACTAACAACGATGAGATAAACGAACTCGATGCGTCAGAATCAAATAAAGTTCGAACCGGATAATAAAGAAATCCAAATTCCAACCTAGACGGTCTTATCCCCATCTGGTACACTAGCCGTGAGGGAATACAACTACCCTCCAGAAGACTCCATACCTTGCCCTTGCCCCTTTGGACAACCCTAATAAGGTGTCCTATTCCTCCCAAAAGGATAACTACTTGCCTTCTTCTTCCCATTCTCCACTCGTAACCTCCCACCAATGAGGTTTCATCCTTCATTAACCAAACAACTATTTGAGCCTTCCTCCCATCGTCTATCCAATAGGTACCTACCAGTCCTCCTCCTTCTTGAACCAACTTCTAATCCGACTAATGTCTAAGTCCCTTGAAGTGGTTTTCCATTCTTATCTATCTTAGAAAGATCATCAATACACGGAGGGGAAACTCAAAACGAGAGAGGAAGAGATTCAAAACGGAGAATTCGAAAGATAAAGACATGGCTATCGGGGATTATGCTTTTCTTTCAAAAACTTTTCTCTTAAAAGACATGTTTTTGAAAATACTCCTTTCAAAAATATTCTTAGAAAATAGTTTTTCTAAAAAATTTATCTGTTTTGGTAACCTTAAGCTCTGATACCACGTGTAACACCCCACACCCGCTACGGTCACTCACTAAGGGAATGCCATAACATCGGTGGAGTATTTTAAGTGAATATAGAACAGAAAAATTACAACAAGACAGATATAAGTAATACTTGAGAAATTAAAACATCATTTCATTGCAGCGGAAAGTAAAACATGTTTGGTTACACCAAAACCATAAACAAGAGTCAAGTACATAATATCCATCCTGATAAAACAAAAGTACATAATCCCACTACATAACTTAATAGCCATAATAGAAAAGATAAACTGAGCTTTACATCCACTGTCCAAGCTCCAAAAGATAGATAAAGCAGTCTGATCAAAGCCCACTAGTGCTAGGCCCACTCTGAAAACCTGAGGGTTGGGAAAAAGATAAAAAACAACGGGGTCAGACATAAGTCTGAGCGAGTCCTATAACCTTAACAATACAATCATTAAAGTAATTAGGGTATGATATAAACAAGGTACGGTACCTCTGGGGATAATGACTACACTAAGTAGCCAACTAAACACAGGGTGTACTAAGATAACCGAAAAGACGCATTTACCCACCCAAGGATAATTACTACACTGCACCACCCCAGATCTACCCACCCAAGGGTAACTCCTACACTGCACCACACCAGTTCTACCCACCCAAGGGTAATTCCTACTTAAGGTTGATCCCACTAAGTGTACTTAGTAATTTTTAATAGTAGTTTCGTGTACCCCTAGCTGACTACATGGGTGTCGTCTGCCCCTATCTCCACTAGGTGTACCCACTACTCCCCAAGCGATCGGCTCCCTAACGTAGATACCCGTGCTGGCCCCACAGTGGGGTGTATCATTCCCCAAAGTGGCAACCTGATAATATTAACGGTGCACGGCTTATTCCTACATGATGCAACAACGTCTTACTTACCAGCCCGGGTCCACACACGCATATGAAACCCGTTGGACTTGCATTGCCACCGCTAACCCGTTTTAGCCTCTTACAGTCAAGCCCTATATGCGTGTCCCGTCCTCGACTTGGGTCGAGCCCACAAAGATACGTTTGGGATATTGGTTGAAATGGGCCCCCACAAGCTACTACTTAAGCTTGTCATTTTATCTAGTGCATCCCACTTAACCCCTTTTTAAAATCATGCCCACTTACATGTTAAGGTTTGGTTAAATCATATTTCAATTGCCACTCAAGGCCCCCACAAGCTACTACTTAAGCTTGTCATTTAATCATATTTCAATTGCCACTTAAGGCCCCCACAAGCTACTACTTAAGCTTGTCATTTAATCATATTTCAATTGCCACTTAAGGCACCCACTAGATTTCCACATGCCACCCAAGGCACTTACTTGATTCCCACATGCCACCCAAGGCACTTACTTAACCCTTTAATCATGTTTAATTACATGTTCCACTTTGGTTAAGTATTCTAATCGTATTTTCTATCGCCACCCAAGGCAACCCACTAGTTTCCTTATGCCACCCAAGGCACCCCCACTAGTTACTACATGCCACCCAAGGCACCAACTTAACCCCTCATGCCTCACTACATGCTAATTTGGTTAAGTGTTTCTTAATTAATTAAGATCGTAACCTTTGTAAAGACCTCTCACATTAGACTGTCTTTTATGGCAGCTGGATATGCCGGTTGGTTCCGGGCAGCCTTACACCATAACAGAGTCTAACCTCGTGTCTTTACACTTGTCACGTATTTAGTTTATGACTAAGACCTCTCACATTGGGCCAATCATTTGTAGCCGCTGGATTTGCCGGTCGGTTCCGGGCAGTCTTATGCTACAAAAGGGTCCAACCTCGTGTCTTAGTCGATTAATTACACCTAATTAGTCACCCCCATAATTTGTATTAATTGTCCCTAATTAATTACCAATTTCAAGAATATGGGTAGACCTAACTCAATAGGTAAATTCCCAATTCCATAATATGGGTAGACCTAACTTAATAGGTAAATTCCCAATTCCATAATATGGGTAGTCCTAACTTAATAGGTAAATTCCCAATTATGTCCATTCACTTTATGTTATGCTTAAGCATACCCATTTCACACCTTTTTATTAACATGCATATTAACCCCATCGTTCCCCACGTAATTCGTTCTCATAACATGATATAATAAAGGGAAGATTCATCACAAATGCCATGGGTTCAACCAGTCATAGCATATAACTTTATCTTGGGTTTAAAAGGTGTCAACTTGCATATATGAGTATACATTAAACCCAACTAGCATTTAACCCAAACTTGCATGAAGCACATATGTCACAAAGGGGGTAACTTGCATATGATTCTTATGTCATACAAAGGTGTGAACTTGCATAGCATGTCACATGTTAACTTGCATATAACCAAACACATAACTTGCATAACATGTTACATATGAACTTGCATATAATCATGCACATAACTTGCATATAACCAAACACATAACTTGCATAACATGTTACATATGAACTTGCATATAATCATGCACATAACTTGCATATAACCAAACACATAACTTGCATAACATGTTACATATGAACTTGCATATAATCATGCACATAACTTGCATTACATGTTACATATGAACTTGCATATAATCTCACATATACTTGCATAACATATAGCATAAAACTCGCAAAACACACAACATACACTATACTAAACTTGCATAAACACATTGATCCACAAACATAGCCATATCTTATCATATCCTATCATAATCAATTTAACAATTGATTATTAAGGCTATAGAAACTCACCACTAAACTCCAATAAGCAAACCCTTGCCAAAAATCACCCAAAAACTCTAGCCTTGAAAATAAAGCTTGCAACTTGATGATGAATGCAAGCTAATGATCACTCATACAACTTAAAAATGCTTGTATGAACATGAAAGCCTTCATAGAAATAGTTTAGAAAGAGGATGGAGGCTAGGGTTTTGAGTGGAGGCCATGATCATAGAAAATTTTGGCATAGTTTAGTTAGAGGATAGGATTATGATCATTTAGGGCTAGCTTAGGGTCTTATTTATAGGATTAGGATGTGTTTTAGACCATTAGATTAACCCTAAATTAGATTAGGACCATTAGATCTCGGAAGCTTCCAGAAAACAGCCCCAAAACACAGCCAAACCCTAAAATGGTGCACCAGGCCAAACTGGCCGAGCACCCCCTGTCGACACCCAAGTCGACAGGGCTGTCGACTTGGTCCTAGCCAAGTCGACTGCCCAGTCGACAGGGCTGTCGACTTGGGTAGCTAGGCGGGAATTTTCCCACCTGCGCCCAATGGCCCCAATTTCGAAATTTGAACCTGAATTTTAAATCTGTTTTGAACTTTGAATTTTCTGTAAAGTTCATTGGGCCATAACTGGGCCATACGGACTCCGATTTACAAAATTTCGGACTCTATTTCGCGTATTTTTCCGAGACGAACGAAATGACGCAGCCCGTTTCCCCCAATTCTCACATCTGAGATTATTTATTCTGAAATTAGTGAATTTTAGCATTAACCGAAATTCGGGGTGTTACACTCGATGTCGTGAATAGCCGTGCCTTAGGGTTAGGAGGATCCGCGAGATTCAAGCTTGTATTGATGAAATCAATGTTGCATTTGGGTTCAGGATGTGATTTGGCACTTATACGAATACTTTTGTGGAGATCGACACATTTCGGTGTCGATGGGGTACTTTTCACGACTTTAGGTTCTAGGCCAATGCGATCAACAGGAGGACCTCGAGTTGTCCCTTGAGGTGATCGAGTGGTTGCATTCGGGAAGAGAGAGTGGTTGGTGTTTTCTGTTACTGAAATCATGGAGAAGAATGGAGGAGTAGGACGCTGGAAGTTGGCCATGTTTTTGTGGTTACAGGAAGTCACGATAGGATTGGGGAAGAAGGGATGTTTAGGAGCAGGTCTTGGGCTTTAAGGGTAGCGGATGGGCCAAAAAGGGAAATGGTTAAGTTTTATTTTTAGTTTAAATATTGTGTAACTTGTTTATCTCATATCTAATCCATACGGTATCGAAATCAGACGAAACAAGATCCGTTGGGATCGTATGGGCAGACACTACATAACGGAACTGACCGCGAGTCAAATCGGAGCCCGTCTGAATCAAATCGAGCGATGGTTATCATTATCAACGATGATCGTCCAATGTGAGTAAATCTCACCAACTCTGAACAGTTTATTATTTCATGTTATATTTTTAGAACTGTTATATATTGGTTGATTGACTGTGTGTTGGCTGTTGATTGAACTGCTAGTCAGTTAGTTGAATTTCTATATTGATTCTGTTTAACAGAATATATCATATGGAACTGAAAGTGATGTTATCTATATTGTTTAACATCTGTGATGCAGGGAAACAGGTTGGAGGAATCCGATTGGATTCCTCAACATTTATTTACTGTTTTCATATATTGTGATATATGATATGATGTATATCTTTATAGGTGATGTGTGTTAGAATGATGTTGATCATTTTTATTCGATATTTTAAATATCATAAAAGACACTGGGATGTAAAAAGAATTATTTCAATGTATATTGAAAAAAGGGATTTTATAAAATCAATAGATTTTATAAAAAGGAAATATTTCGAAAGTAAATAAAGGGAAATTGTTTATAAAACGAATAGAGTTTTATAAAAGGAAAAAATGTTGATAAAACGAATAGAATAAAGGAATATTTATTTAGGAAATAAATAGGATTATAAAAGGAGTTAATCAACCGTAGTTTATTAAAAGGAGTTAATCGGATATAGTTTATTCGAATAAAGTAAAAGGGGTTAATTGAATATAGTTTATTCGAATAGAGTAAAAGGAGTTAATTGAATATAGTTTATTTGAATAGAGTAAAAGGAGTTAATCAACTATAGTTTATTCGAATAGAAAGTAGAAGGAGTTAATCGAATATAGTTTATTCGAATAGAGTAAAAGGAGTTAATCGAATATAATTTATTCGAATAGAAAGTAAAAGAAGCTAATCGAATATAGTTTATTCGAATAGAATAAAGGAGTTAATCGAATATAGTTTATTCGAATAGAATAAAAGAGTTAATCGAATAATAGTTTATTCAAATAGAATAAAGAAGTTAATCGAATATATAGTTTATTCAAATATAATTAAAAGAGTTATCGAATATAGTTTATTCGATAGGAGTTAAGTGAATAGAGTTAGAGTTAAATCAAAAGAGTTAAGTGAATAGAATAAATTGAATAGAGTTATCAAATATACCTTATCGAAGGAAAGAATTATCGAATAGAAAAGATTTGAAAGAGAGTTACGTAAGGAAGTTTGTTAAAGAATTAGAAGGGTGAACTTTGTCTATTTCAAGGTTAGAAACGTTGTTCAGTTAAGGTCTGAGAGGTAGTATTACCCCAACTTTATTGACTTCATTTTTAACTAAGGAATGGTTAAGGTTCGATAGTAAAGGATGGTTAAGTGAATTTAGTAATTAAAGGAAATGGTTTGAGTTGGCATCGCGATGGTTTGTTTAAACATCTGTCTAAGTCCGATGAAGAAGCTTTGGAAATGTTTTCCAAATAAGAAACCAGAAATGTTTTCAAATAAAGAAAACAAGAAATGGAAATGTTTTCCATTGTTAATAACGTATATTTTCCAAATTTAGAAAATAAGAAATATTGAATATAGGGAAACAGGAGATAAGTAAATTAATGAAATAAAGAGATAAATGCTGAATGATGTTTGATCGATATAAATTTCCATTTGGAAATAATATCGTTGTTTGCACACCTGTTTTTCTTCAATAGTTAAATCATAGACTATCGAAGTTTGGACCATTTTACGTTGTTAATATGGAGAGACCGGTTGGATTATTATCCAAAGAACCACTCTGTATTGGCATAAGCGTTACGAATCATATATGCCAAAGATAATTGAAGACGGAGTAAAGTGCAAGGGCTATTGTATAAGTATAAGATAACCGTGTTTAAGATGGATGTATTGAATAGTGCCTTCGGTTCATCCTGTTCCTGGATGACTTGTATGGATGGATGTCTGACAGAGTATTTCCAGACGATCACGTATATTGATTTCTCGACCCATACCAAGAGTGGAAGCGTGGAAGGAAACTTCTTTTAGCTAGCACATAACGTATGGTTGAGGACGTCAATCGGTGATTTGATGGATTTGACGATGTAGCATTCAAAGTGAATCTGGTGTGATGATAAAGCATAGCTTCTAGCCTCACATTCGGTAAATGACAGAAATCGGGCAGGCAACATGGCTAAGTCGGTCGCTCCGAAGTAGGGTGTATAATCACCTGATCTAGAGTTTCATTTACTTCTAAAAATCTATTGTCGATGCTGTCCCATTCAGGAAACGGTTGCTGATCCCAACCATTGGTGATATACATTCGATACACTCAAGCGAAATGAGTGGTCGGTCATGTGTGGTCGGGTTGCAAGATGTTCTTGTTGGACCCAGTGTATTCCTTTCTAGAGGTACACTAGCGAAAGGTGGTTCCATACCTTGTCATAGTTGGAAATCCATTACTCAATACGTGCTTGCGATTTTGATTGTATACTATATATGTAGAACGTGAGATGAAAGCGTTTCTGCTAGATGATTATTATATTGTGATTGATAGACATTATTATAATATCAAAAGGTTTTTGATATAAAGATATTTTGGATTCTCATAAGGGAAAAACCCGTTCCGTTATACGGCGTGGTCTTATGAGATATCGATTACCTGCTTGAACTATTTTAAACTGTTTTACTCACACCAGTCCTATGACTGACCCGGAGTTTATTTGTTTGTTTCCCTAAACTCTTGGGTGCCTAAATTTGTACGGGCAGTCAAGTAGTCGGGATTTACAGATATACTGGAAGAGCTTGGAGCAGGAGGCTTCAGGATCATATAGTTATAGTTATTTCCGCTGTGTTGTAAGTGTTGTACTTTGATAATGATATGTATATTCAAGTACAGATTTGTATTTCAAAGTTATGTTATGAAATATATTTATTCGTTCCGCTTCGAGATTCGTGTTACTCTGATATTGTGTTCTTCTTCTTCTTCTATTCTAAGTTTCTATCTTATCTTTCCTCACCCTCTATTTTCTTTCTATTAATTTCCTGATTTTCAGTTTAATTTGGGGTTGGACTTGTGTTTTTGGTCAGCTTAAATTGGACCAAAATTTTGGGTCATTACACATACCACGGGGTTTACGGTATCGTTCAGTTTCCACTACGCCTTCTCGAAAGGTGCAGAACAATGAAACTTGATATGTAGAAAATAGTATATCGGAAAATGGTTTCAAAAAAACAATTATGGAAATCCTTTGTTTTATTCTTCAAAACGTTTATAATTTAGGAAATAAATTTAAGCTATTGCTTGGAAACATTGAGTTATATGAACAAAAAATCGTAAAATCCCAAGTAATAATTAAAAACAGTACTATTATTATTTTACGTATCGAAAACCAATGAAAATCACGTGTAGTGTGTGTTATTTTAAATTTGACGGAAACAACATCTTCCAGTTTCACACAAAACCCATTTATCCGAGGTCCGGATTAGTGTCATTGTTGGCTTGATCACGCGTCGCAATTATCTGCGCACCGCACCGACCATGCAACACATAACTGATGTTATTTAAAATAATTATACTTAATATAAGATAAAATAGACAAAATAATAAAAAAAAGCGAAAATAAAAATAAAAATAAAATGAAAAAAATAAAATAAAATGTATAACGAACAACAATGGTATTCCAGCTTAATCTTGCAGCCTATCATGCATGCGTGAGCCATGCAAGGCTAAGTGCAAAATAAAGGCTTATATATAAAAAAGAAAAAGAAAACAATACTAAAGACAAAAAAGTGGACACACATTCACCAAGTTAATGTAACAACAGGTAAGACAAAGAATGCCATGGCGTGTGGCATATAATTCAAGCAACAGCCATGCCATATTCCATTTAATGTATTACTATTCACAAACAAGAGTTTTCATTTCAGTCCACCATAATGTGTTCAGTTGTACTATTGAGAGATGAAGACCATTCAGTGGAAAGGAGCAATGCGTGACAGGGTATTGGAAAAGTACGCATATACTGTGTATTTTCAGAGAGCGGAAAGTGAAATAGCTGCCTTAGCAACCGGAAACACACGCAGTTTGCAGTTCATTTCTGAACAGTCCAAAGTGATTTGTACAGTACACGATACACACGAAGTAATACAAAAAGGAACAAAGATAAAATTTGTGCATGCAACGGTGAATTGAGAAAAAAAGCTTGCTGCACAAATACTGAAAGCAACAATGAAAATTTGCAGCAAATTTAGACTCAAGCTACCGCTGTAAATTTTATTTTACAGGAGGCAACTGACTGAACAAATTCAAAGAAATTGACTGTTTAACTAGAATTATGAGTTTACACTCACCCTATGGCAAATTTCCAGTAATTTCAGCAAGAATCTAAGGTTGTTGGAGGCTTCAATGTTGAGAAGAAGGCTTCTTTCTACATGTAATTGCTTCAGCTGAAACATGCAAAGGAAGATTTTTACTGTAAACAAAAATCTTCAACAAACAACAATAAAAATAGGATTAGATCAGAATTTGGGGTATATTACATGCTTTTATTCCTTTAAACAATTGAAATCTAGTGTTTTTGATGCGGAATTTGGGGCTATGTTGATTAAAGAAAAAGAAGAGATTTGTTGATTTCTCATCTTTCTCCCTTTTTGTTTACTGAGGAGACGAAGTTTTGAGAAAAAAGCAACGTGCTATCCTCACCGTTCCAGATATTTCTTAGGTTAGGACATGATTAAGGCCCAAAATGATACATAACAAGGCCCAAACACTAATTAAGAATTTATTTAGCAAATAGGCTAACTTAACATATAATTATCATACATACTCACATTTTACATCAATTTTTTTTGACCAAATTCACAAAACTCTTCATTACTAATGTTAAAATTAAATTGAAACAATGCTCATAAATTATTGTAAAGGCATCTTAAATGTTATTCTAAATTTTTCAACATAATGTTTCACAATTCACACAAATATATTTACATACTTGTTTTTGGTGTAATATATGCAACTTATGTTACAAAATATTTCAAAATTTCTTTGTTTAACAAAATAAATTGTTAAGACTTCACAAAACATATATTTTTCACATTTATTATCATTTATATTACTTATGACATGTTCTCAAATAATTATTGTTATTATCCGTTTTTATTAAAACTATTTTATCAGCATTAACATTCAATATTTAGGTTTTAAATTCAAAAATTGCATCTTCATCCTTAAATTATATTCTGCACAAGTTTAACACTATTGGTTTCTTATAATAAAATATTTCAATCTTTTTATTTCTATACATTACAATATGCATTAACATCCATTAATATTTTTAGATGTCAAATTATCTAATTTTCAACCAAATCCATGATTTCACAATTTATCGTGTGTTTCATATTTAATTGACCCAAGCCCCAAATTTAATCATTTACACATGATTAAATTCCAAAATCAATCACAAAGAACCAATTAATTACTAACATGAGTAATTAAACCACTACTCAAAATATTATTATATACGTTCAACTTAATTATTACTCAAATCTTTGTATTCTAATGGTTAATTATTACAACAGGTAATTGCCGAAAACTCAGGTTGTTACACAAAGTTTCATTTTCCCACTACAGTCTTTCACTTCTAGTTCTTTGTTGTTGAATAACTAAGACCTGCTATTACAAAATTCTTATTCATACTTACCTTATTACTTCCTATTCCCTCATGCTTCTCACTTCCCTGTTTCACTTCGATGCTTTTATATTTATACTTAACTGTTCACGTGATCCTACATTTATTATCGTAATTAACACCATCTAGAAATAAGAACATACATGTGGGATTGGATATGCTTCCATGTTTGTACTTAGTTCCTGATAATTCCTTCACTTCCCTTTTACCCTTTGTTGCTCCCATTACCTTACTGCCGTGTATCACAAACTTCCACCTTCCTTGTAACAACCCGTAAAATGCGAGCCAGTTTGAAATTTTTATTTTGGCAATTTTAGCGAATTTTGATTATTTAAAATGAATTATTTTAAATAAAATCGACGAGAAATTTATTTTGAATATAATTCGAACGAATATATTTATACGCGTCGTTGTTAGAATATAAATAATTATAAATAGAATTGAAAATGGCACGGTAGTTCGATAATTCGATTTCAAACTTCAATTGAATGTACCGGGTGCAAAACAATCCGGATTTTAGTGAAACCAAAAATAATGGAATCTAATAGTGAATATCTTTCTAACGAAGTTAACAAACCGAGATTTCACTTTAGAAATGATAAGATATGTCCAGTTGAAAATTCAGAATAGTCGCTGTGGAATTTATATATATTTTATATAATATATAGCCCTTAAAAATAGCCGTTTTGCACACGACCTCGGATTTCGACGAAACTAGTTTTGTTGGGTCCGGGATGTGAAGTTATTGCTAGGTTTCAAATTCCATAATTTTTCGAATCAGTATGTGAGCGTGGTAAAGGAAAACGCGTTTGACCAGTTTCAGTTGATTTTAATCGACTGGAAATTGGCCATTTTTCAAACGGTCTCAGAATTCGACGAAACTAGTTTTGTTAGGACCGTATCGTCAATACGAAGCTAGAAAATATTTTTCGAGAATTTTTAGAGTTAGAATGTGACCCCGGTAATTTGAATTGTGCGTTTAGAATTCAATATAGTGATTTAAATGTAAATTCAACGGAAACTGATTCAAACGATCAAACCAGCTTGTGATACATATCCCATTGTGTTCAGAATGGGGGTATTACCTTAGGGACGACAGTCGGTGGGCTCAAAAAGGAGTTCGAATTTCTAAAGTAACTTTTTGAAGATAAAATTAAATTAAAAAGAATTATTAATATATATACTTCTTTATAATAACCCCCCCCCCCTTTATTCTTCAATTCAATCATAGAAAAAAAAAGAAAAAAAAACAAAAAAACAAATCGCGCCTGAAACCTAGCCCGCCGCCCTCCCTCAAATCCACCGCGCCGTCGCCTGAGGGCACCCCCACGTCGCCGACGCCCTGACCCCCTCTCGCGTCTCGTCCTCCTCCCTCATCCCCTCCAGTTAGAGCCGCAAGCCCAATCGATGAACGCTGGAGCCACCCAGCGCCAGGACCCGGTTGCGCGCCCTCCCCACGGTCATCGTGGGCCTTCCTCCTCCCTTCCCGCCGTCTTCAGCTGTTCTCCCCCCTGGCCTCCAGCGCCACCGATGACGGCCCTTCCTCCTCCATAAACCGAAAGAAAATGTGAGATTTTAATTATTTTATTTACATTTCCTTATTTATTTTTAGTTTTAAATATATAAGCGAGTTGAAAAAAACTGATTTTGTTTAAATAGGAAAAAAAACTGATTTTACTTTAAATAGGAAATGGTTTAAATTTTAAATAGGAAAAAGATTTGAAATTTTAAATAGGAAAAATCAGATTTTTATATATTGAACTTTGAAATAAAAATTCGATTTTTATATATTGAACTTTGAAATAAAAATTCGATTTTTATATATTGAACTTTGAAATAAAAATTCGATTTTTATATATTGAACTTTGAAATAAAAATTCGATTTTTATATATTGAACTTTGAAATAAAAATTCGATTTTTATATATTGAACTTTGAAATAAAAATTCGATTTTTATATATTGAACTTTGAAATAAAAATTCGATTTTTATATATTGAACTTTGAAATAAAAATTCGATTTTTATATATTGAACTTTGAAATAAAAATTCGATTTTTATATATTGAACTTTGAAATAAAAAATTTGATTTTTATATTGAATAGCGAAGTAAAAATTCGATTTTTATATATGTAGTGGCTACGGGCGACGAAGCTGACGAAGATTCGAAAAAGAAGTGCCGTGGAGCTAGGATAGCTATAAGGTGAGAATTTCTCACCTTTCGATTTCTTTTCTAGTTATATATATATACTAGGATGCAGACGGTGCTTAGTAGCACCCGACACAATCGTCCACAGACCATGGACTTGTTTGTTTGGTTGCATAGATTAGTTATGTGATGTGATTTGAAATTGAATTGTTGGGTGAAATAAATTGATTTGATGGATGTGTGAATGGCGTGGGCCTTCACTAGACCGGGGATAAGGCTAGGCCTTGTCCCGTTTCTAGTATCGTGCCGTTATGCCGCCGAAATTTTCTAAAATATGTTAGAAAATAAAAATATCATTTTATTGTGTAAATGAATTGAATAGAAATTCATAGGTTGAAATAAAATGTTTTATCGTTAAAAATATAATTTTTAACGTGAATGTGAATAAATGAATAGTTATAAACAAATCGGCCGATTTGTTTGTATATACACTGATTTGACTGATATTGATTGGGTCGATAAATTTCACACATTGCCCAACTGCACAAATAAAATCTGTGTTTGATTGTTTGAAACCCCACACGGGTGTTGGGATGAAATTTGAAGTTCACTCATCCTGATTGATTAAATATGTCGATCGATTGATTGACAGGCTGTTATAAGCGTTGAATATCTATATTTGATGCTTATACAGTGTAGTGCACTTTGGTTGATGGTTGATTATTTTCAATGCTATTATATACATGTGTTGTATGAAAATCCATATAATTAATTTTATATGGTAATTGATTGGGCCTCATTCCAATTTGAAAAATAAAGAAAATTTGAAAATAGAAATTTATGAAGCCGTGTTGATTAGATTGACGCCATTTTGACGTGAACGATATTTGTATCGATTTTATTCATTTTAAAAATGAATATTGAAAAGTGATTTCGAAATCGACGATTTCGAAATGAATTGAATTGAAAACGATTTCGAAATGAATTGAATTGAAAACGATTTCGAAATGAATTGAATTGAAAACGATTTCGAAATGAATGGAATTGAAAACGATTTCGAAATGAATTGAATTGAAAACGATTTCGAAATGAATTGAATTGAAAACGATTTCGAAATGAATTGAATTGAAAACGATTTCGAAATGAATTGAATTTGAAAACGATTTCGAAATGAATTGAATTGAAAACGATTTCGAAATGAATGGAATTGAAAACGATTTCGAAATGAATTGAATTGAAAACGATTTCGAAATGAATTGAATTGAAAACGATTTCGAAACGAATTGAATTGAAAACGAATTCAAATTGAATTGAAAGCGAATTGAAATGAATTCAAATTGAATTGAAATTTGAATTGAATAGAAATGAATTTTGAAACGAATTTATAAAGAAGAATTCAATTTTGCTTTGAATTGAAATGGAAGTTGAAATAGGTTTTGAAACGATTTTAAAACTATTTATATAATTCGTTTTGAATAGAAATCGACGAAATATATATTATATATATTATATATATAATATAATGGCCTGAATAGAACGCGCCGCGCCGCGGTAGTTCGTGAATTTCGACCATTGATTTCAAACGGACATTACGGGAGATCCGACCGTCGGATTCTCCTAAAACCGGAACCGTTGGGTTCGTATCGAAAAGAGCTTTCTAACGAATATTAGAAATTTGAAATCTAACGGTTGGATTTGGAATTATGTCCAAATCAAATTCGAAAAAGGTCGCTGTAAGTGCAGTTCGATGGCCATTGATGGAAATCGACTGTACGGGCCTTGATAAAATTATTAAAAATAGCAATAATTTGTGTAAAATCA
Source organism: Allium sativum (assembly GCA_030737875.1). Taxonomy (NCBI): domain Eukaryota; kingdom Viridiplantae; phylum Streptophyta; class Magnoliopsida; order Asparagales; family Amaryllidaceae; genus Allium; species Allium sativum. The sequence continues at coordinate 31,052 of JASFAX010002502.1, forward strand.
TAAGAAATGATTTAGAAAGAATTGGGATGAAAAACTCCATATTTGAAAAGATAAAAATGGATTTTTATCGAAATGAACTAGTTTTGAACTAGAAATATAATTCTATTTATTTTTAAATAAATAAATTGAATTTAAAAAGGGTTTTAAAAATAACCAAAATTTCCAATGATTGCATTGGAGTGGATTTGAATCGAAATTGTCTTCGGAATATTTCGATGTTGGAATTCGTGATTATACAGGTGTTGTTATGGAAATTTGAAAGATATATATATTTATATCGTTATTTCCAATACGACATTTGTTAGTCGTAGAATTCGATATTGAATATAAGCCGATATATTTTCTATTCAGAGCCTTGTATTGAATATCGAATGTGATTTGGGTTTGTCGTGAATGGTGTCTTCACTAACACTGTTCTTGAACCCAGTTGAGAAAAGATTAAATCTTTTTATTTAGATTTAATGAAGTGTACCAATTAAATAATATTTAATTGGAATTGAATTGATATTGATTTTTGGGTTTATCGTGAACAGTGTTTTAAATAACACTCGTTCTTTAACCCGATAATTAATGGAATGTGATTTTGGGTTTATCGTGAACCGTGTTTTAAATGACACTGATTATTTAACCCAGTCGAAGATTAAAACTAAGTGGAGTTTTAATGAATCTTTAATTAGATTGAAATGATCGAAAGTGGAGTATCACCAGTTTTGCTCCAGGCGATAGTTAAATCTTTAATTAGATTTGAACGTGAAATGGTAATTGAATTTACCGATAACACTGTGGTGTTAGATATGAAGTATTACCAGTTTTACTTCATGGGATTAATAGGTCGGGATTGGGAAATTAAAACAAATGATTACTTCGGTAAGTTTCGTTAATCCCGACTAGTTGAATCGAAATTCAAAAGAAGATTAGAGAATAAATTCCAGGAATTTATCTTGGATAAAATTAATAGGAACCTTTCCCTATGAATGTGAAATCAGAAACTAACTGTCGGTTAGTTAAGCAGAACGGTTTCCTGGATATTGATCTGATGTTGGTTTCGGCCTTCGGGGTTAATATTTGGGGAATTATTCTCTTGATTAATTTACGGTTAGTGACTGATGAATTGGAATGAGGCGTATGTTGTGTTTGTGTAACACTTATTTAAAATATACGCGAGTTATTCGGAAAGACCGGGTTTATCCCATTCTGAATAACTGATGCGACGATAAGTCGAAGATGAAGACGATGGTCGAAGACCGGAGGTCTTCACGTCGTTTGGGTGATAACTGATGATCTTGATTGGGATGTACACCCAAGAAGATGGAAATAGTTAGTGATCGTCCAGACGTACTTGGAGATCGATGGATATGCGGGGTACTAGGTGCCTCCGGTTTCGTTCAGACCCAGAACGGACTTGTAAATGGACTGTGTGTCTGACATTGGATTTTAGTCCGTGTGATTGATCTCTATTAAATATATATCTGCTTGGCGGCGGAGAATTTATTCTCTTGCTTAACGCCCTTCTCTGAGACGTACGAGCTCAGGGGTTATATATTGATGGATATCAAACGCATGGAGTGAATTGCCTGTGTGGCATGCCTAAGTGGCAATTGATCGAGGCTTCTGTTGAAAAGCAAAGTCTTGTGGTGATGATCAAAGCAAGGCCTTTGTGGCGTAGCTTTGTGTAACGTTTGCTTCGCGAGTTTCACACCCGGTATGAACCAAAAACGGGAGAGGACGTCAGGGAGGGCATGCGTTTCTTTCTAGCTAGAAGTGGCGTCAGTGGTTTTACACGCCCTGACGAGTTTGACTTATGTGGTTGTTGCTGTTGCGAGGCGCCTCGGATTGATCGGTCGTTCTCGAACCGATGGAGTCATTTAGTTGGCTCACCTACGCCCCATATGGCGGGGAAACGCATGTTCAGGCATTTTAATCCACATCGGTGGACCGGCCCTGAGGATCCAAGGGCCCACCTGTGTCTGGGTCCTGAGACACGGGCTAGAGCGTCTCGAAGCGGTGGAGGACTATCTTTTGCCTCGGTTCATAGATGGAAATCCAATTTCCAAATACGTAACTTTGCGGTTTTATTTGTAAACCTATACATGGCGACATAGTGGCATGGGACGCTCATGCCGCCTATGATTGATACTTATGATTTGAAGTTGTTTTATACACTATGCACTTATAATAGTATCAAACGATTTGTTTTCAACGTATCAAGCATTCTTTGGCTGTTATAAGGGAAAACCCTATCCTCGGCTGCGTTGCATTGTGTGATGGGACCTGGGTCTTATAACAGCTTCATTTTTCTTTATTTAGCATTGCGCTATTTGTTTTATGCACTGGTATTCTTGGGAGGAAACCCGTTCCGTGTTATACGGCGTGGTCCCTTGATTTACCGAACTTTAAAATAAAGAATTATAACTGTTTTAGTTCTCACACCAGTCACATTACTGACCTGGAGTTTATTGTTTTAACCTAAACTCTGGGTGCCCCTATTTTTGACACGGGCAGCTAGTAGTTTCGGTTTTGCAGATTTATATTCACAGGATCCTGGTTTACAGCTGGAACGATATCCGGAAAGCTTTGTATCCGTGTATCTCATTCTAGTTGTGTATTGTATTATTTTCCGCTGCTATGTATTTAAATGTAATTTAAAACTCTGATATTTCTGTGTAATATTTTTTCATTAATACTCTGTATATTCTTGTAATCTGATGCATTGTTGTAATATACAATGAAATGTTCTTTTATATGCGTTCTGTTGTGTCCTGTTCTCAAACGATAGGGCGTTTCGAACGGTCTGGGTCGGTTTAGCGACTGGTTCGGACCGAGCGAAATTCTTTGCCGTCACAGTTGGTATCAGAGCTTTGGTTTACAAAGCTCAGAGAACAAGACACATTAGAACTGTACGAAAGAATTCATCAGATATTGGGTTAGTAATATCCAATGAGAGTGACTCGTTAGAGATAGGATCAGTAGTATCCTAGAACGAGTGTGAAGAGTATATTTTTCAAATGAAAACAATTTTTGTTTTGAAAATTAAAAATCAATTATTCGTATTTGATTATTTATTTATATTGATGTGGACAATCCAGTATATATAGATTTTGCGTATACGTCTGATCCGCGTGTATTCGAAGTTTTAATATATTGGATAGATATAGAGTCGCACTCTAGTCGCCCGGACATGGTCCTGATGATGAAGTATACCATCACCAGCATTTATTTTCGAGTAACGAAAGTGTGATATCTATATATTTCCATTAGACTGGTGTGAGAACCAAATCTTATATAGCTAGAACACTTTGCTGTGATTTGGCATCAAAAATCTGATTTTGACTATATATCAAAGTTATGCATTTGAAACGTTAATCCACTAATTGATTGATGTTTGTGTTGTTTGTTTATTTGTTTGATAATTTTGAACCGTTATGCCTAATTGAATCAAATATTGAATTATATTGAAAATTGGTCGCATTTGCTTGCATATACATATATATCATTGAACAGGTCATAGCAAGGAGGCTAGAGCCAGAGAATAAAATTTGTTTGCCCGACAAATAGGTACATGTTTACTACATAATTTACTGTTTTGTTTGGGTGATGATGATTTTATGAGCCTATTGGCTAGCCGCTTGGCTTTTTCTTTTTCTTTTTGAGATCTGAAGGACCGGGGAAGCTATTTGAAATTCCCCGATGCTCCCGGTGCAGGGGAGGTTATGGCGAAATTTTTCGAAAATTTAGGGTGTTAGCCAATTTTTTTTGAAATTTTGAAAATTCTCAGAAACTAAAAAGTTGGAGAATGCAAGCCTGATCGAACGTAGAGTTGATTAATCAAACCACTTTCGACTTTGTTCCTTTTCGGGGACGAAAAGTTTTAAGTGGGGGAGATTGTAACAACCCGTAAAATGCGAGCCAGTTTGAAATTTTTATTTTGGCAATTTTAGCGAATTTTGATTATTTAAAATGAATTATTTTAAATAAAATCGACGAGAAATTTATTTTGAATATAATTCGAACGAATATATTTATACGCGTCGTCGTTAGAATATAAATAATTATATATAATTATAAATAGAATTGAAAATGGCACGGTAGTTCGATAATTCGATTTCAAACTTCAATTGAATGTACCGGGTGCAAAACAATCCGGATTTTAGTGAAACCAAAAATAATGGAATCTAATAGTGAATATCTTTCTAACGAAGTTAACAAACCGAGATTTCACTTTAGAAATGATAAGATATGTCCAGTTGAAAATTCAGAATAGTCGCTGTGGAATTTATATATATTTTATATAATATATAGCCCTTAAAAATAGCCGTTTTGCACACGACCTCGGATTTCGACGAAACCAGTTTTGTTGGGTCCGGGATGTGAAGTTATTGCTAGGTTTCAAATTCCATAATTTTTCGAATCAGTATGTGAGCGTGGTAAAGGAAAACGCGTTTGACCAGTTTCAGTTGATTTTAATCGACTGGAAATTGGCCATTTTTCAAACGGTCTCAGAATTCGACGAAACTAGTTTTGTTAGGACCGTATCGTCAATACGAAGCTAGAAAATATTTTTCGAGAATTTTTAGAGTTAGAATGTGACCCCGGTAATTTGAATTGTGCGTTTAGAATTCAATATAGTGATTTAAATGTAAATTCAACGGAAACTGATTCAAACGATCAAACCAGCTTGTGATACATATCCCATTGTGTTCAGAATGGGGGTATTACCCTAGGGACGACAGTCGGTGGGCTCAAAAAGGAGTTCGAATTTCTAAAGTAACTTTTTGAAGATAAAATTAAATTAAAAATATAAATTAATATATATACTTCTTTATAATAACCCCCCCCCCCCCGTTTATTCTTCAATTCAATCAGAGAAAAAAAAAACAAAAAAACAAATCGCGCCTGAAACCTAGCCCGCCGCCCTCCCTCAAATCCACCGCGCCGTCGCCTGAGGGCACCCCCACGTCGCCGACACCCTGACCCCCTCTCGCGTCTCGTCCTCCTCCCTCATCCCCTCCAGTTAGAGCCGCAAGCCCAATCGATGAACGCTGGAGCCACCCAGCGCCAGGACCCGGTTGCGCGCCCTCCCCACGGTCATCGTGGGCCTTCCTCCTCCCTTCCCGCCGTCTTCAGCTGTTCTCCCCCCCTGGCCTCCAGCGCCACCGATGACGGCCCTTCCTCCTCCATAAACCGAAAGAAAATGTGAGATTTTAATTATTTTATTTACATTTCCTTATTTATTTTTAGTTTTAAATATATAAGCGAGTTGAAAAAAACTGATTTTGTTTAAATAGGAAAAAGACTGATTTTACTTTAAATAGGAAATGGTTTAAATTTTAAATAGGAAAAAGATTTGAAATTTTAAATAGGAAAAATCAGAGTTTTATATATTGAACTTTGAAATAAAAATTCGATTTTTATATATTGAACTTTGAAATAAAAATTCGATTTTTATATATTGAACTTTGAAATAAAAATTCGATTTTTATATATTGAACTTTGAAATAAAAATTCGATTTTTATATATTGAACTTTGAAATAAAAATTCGATTTTTATATATTGAACTTTGAAATAAAAATTCGATTTTTATATATTGAACTTTGAAATAAAAATTCGATTTTTATATATTGAACTTTGAAATAAAAATTCGATTTTTATATATTGAACTTTGAAATAAAAATTCGATTTTTATATATTGAACTTTGAAATAAAAAATTCGATTTTTATATTGAATAGCGAAGTAAAAATTCGATTTTTATATATGTAGTGGCTACGGGCGACGAAGCTGACGAAGATTCGAAAAAGAAGTGCCGTGGAGCTAGGATAGCTATAAGGTGAGAATTTCTCACCTTTCGATTTCTTTTCTAGTTATATATATATACTAGGATGCAGACGGTGCTTAGTAGCACCCGACACAATCGTCCACAGACCATGGACTTGTTTGTTTGGTTGCATAGATTAGTTATGTGATGTGATTTGAAATTGAATTGTTGGGTGAAATAAATTGATTTGATGGATGTGTGAATGGCGTGGGCCTTCACTAGACCGGGGATAAGGCTAGGCCTTGTCCCGTTTCTAGTATCGTGCCGTTATGCCGCCGAAATTTTCTAAAATATGTTAGAAAATAAAAATATCATTTTATTGTGTAAATGAATTGAATAGAAATTCATAGGTTGAAATAAAATGTTTTATCGTTAAAAATATAATTTTTAACGTGAATGTGAATAAATGAATAGTTATAAACAAATCGGCCGATTTGTTTGTATATACACTGATTTGACTGATATTGATTGGGTCGATAAATTTCACACATTGCCCAACTGCACAAATAAAATCTGTGTTTGATTGTTTGAAACCCCACACGGGTGTTGGGATGAAATTTGAAGTTCACTCATCCTGATTGATTAAATATGTCGATCGATTGATTGACAGGCTGTTATAAGCGTTGAATATCTATATTTGATGCTTATACAGTGTAGTGCACTTTGGTTGATGGTTGATTATTTTCAATGCTATTATATACATGTGTTGTATGAAAATCCATATAATTAATTTTATATGGTAATTGATTGGGCCTCATTCCAATTTGAAAAATAAAGAAAATTTGAAAATAGAAATTTATGAAGCCGTGTTGATTAGATTGACGCCATTTTGACGTGAACGATATTTGTATCGATTTTATTCATTTTAAAAATGAATATTGAAAAGTGATTTCGAAATCGACGATTTCGAAATGAATTGAATTGAAAACGATTTCGAAATGAATTGAATTGAAAACGATTTCGAAATGAATTGAATTGAAAACGATTTCGAAATGAATGGAATTGAAAACGATTTCGAAATGAATTGAATTGAAAACGATTTCGAAATGAATTGAATTGAAAACGATTTCGAAATGAATTGAATTGAAAACGATTTCGAAATGAATTGAATTTGAAAACGATTTCGAAATGAATTGAATTGAAAACGATTTCGAAATGAATGGAATTGAAAACGATTTCGAAATGAATTGAATTGAAAACGATTTCGAAATGAATTGAATTGAAAACGATTTCGAAATGAATTGAATTGAAAACGATTTCGAAACGAATTGAATTGAAAACGAATTCAAATTGAATTGAAAGCGAATTGAAACGAATTCAAATTGAATTGAAATTTGAATTGAATAGAAATGAATTTTGAAACGAATTTATAAAGAAGAATTCAATTTTGCTTTGAATTGAAATGGAAGTTGAAATAGGTTTTGAAACGATTTTAAAACTATTTATATAATTCGTTTTGAATAGAAATCGACGAAATATATATTATATATATTATATATATAATATAATGGCCTGAATAGAACGCGCCGCGCCGCGGTAGTTCGTGAATTTCGACCATTGATTTCAAACGGACATTACGGGAGATCCGACCGTCGGATTCTCCTAAAACCGGAACCGTTGGGTTCGTATCGAAAAGAGCTTTCTAACGAATATTAGAAATTTGAAATCTAACGGTTGGATTTGGAATTATGTCCAAATCAAATTCGAAAAAGGTCGCTGTAAGTGCAGTTCGATGGCCATTGATGGAAATCGACTGTACGGGCCTTGATAAAATTATTAAAAATAGCAATAATTTGTGTAAAATCATAAGAAATGATTTAGAAAGAATTGGGATGAAAAACTCCACATTTGAAAAGATAAAAATGGATTTTTATCGAAATGAACTAGTTTTGAACTAGAAATATAATTCTATTTATTTTTAAATAAATAAATTGAATTTAAAAAGGGTTTTAAAAATAACCAAAATTTCCAATGATTGCATTGGAGTGGATTTGAATCGAAATTGTCTTCGGAATATTTCGATGTTGGAATTCGTGATTATACAGGTGTTGTTATGGAAATTTGAAAGATATATATATTTATATCGTTATTTCCAATACGACATTTGTTAGTCGTAGAATTCGATATTGAATATAAGCCGATATATTTTCTATTCAGAGCCTTGTATTGAATATCGAATGTGATTTGGGTTTGTCGTGAATGGTGTCTTCACTAACACTGTTCTTGAACCCAGTTGAGAAAAGATTAAATCTTTTTATTTAGATTTAATGAAGTGTACCAATTAAATAATATTTAATTGGAATTGAATTGATATTGATTTTTGGGTTTATCGTGAACAGTGTTTTAAATAACACTCGTTCTTTAACCCGATAATTAATGGAATGTGATTTTGGGTTTATCGTGAACCGTGTTTTAAATGACACTGATTCTTTAACCCAGTCGAAGATTAAAACTAAGTGGAGTTTTAATGAATCTTTAATTAGATTGAAATGATCGAAAGTGGAGTATCACCAGTTTTGCTCCAGGCGATAGTTAAATCTTTAATTAGATTTGAACGTGAAATGGTAATTGAATTTACCGATAACACTGTGGTGTTAGATATGAAGTATTACCAGTTTTACTTCATGGGATTAATAGGTCGGGATTGGGAAATTAAAACAAATGATTACTTCGGTAAGCTTCGTTAATCCCGACTAGTTGAATCGAAATTCAAAAGAAGATTAGAGAATAAATTCCAGGAATTTATCTTGGATAAAATTAATAGGAACCTTTCCCTATGAATGTGAAATCAGAAACTAACTGTCGGTTAGTTAAGCAGAACGGTTTCCTGGATATTGATCTGATGTTGGTTTCGGCCTTCGGGGTTAATATTTGGGGAATTATTCTCTTGATTAATTTATGGTTAGTGACTGATGAATTGGAATGAGGCGTATGTTGTGTTTGTGTAACACTTATTTAAAATATACGCGAGTTATTCGGAAAGACCGGGTTTATCCCATTCTGAATAACTGATGCGACGATAAGTCGAAGATGAAGACGATGGTCGAAGACCGGAGGTCTTCACGTCGTTTGGGTGATAACTGATGATCTTGATTGGGCTGTACACCCAAGAAGATGGAAACAGTTAGTGATCGTCCAGACGTACTTGGAGATCGATGGATATGCGGGGTACTAGGTGCCTCCGGTTTCGTTCAGACCCAGAACGGACTTGTAAATGGACTGTGTGTCTGACATTGGATTTTAGTCCGTGTGATTGATCTCTATTAAATATATATCTGCTTGGCGGCGGAGAATTTATTCTCTTGCTTAACGCCCTTCTCTGAGACGTACGAGCTCAGGGGTTATATATTGATGGATATCAAACGCATGGAGTGAATTGCCTGTGTGGCATGCCTAAGTGGCAATTGATCGAGGCTTCTGTTGAAAAGCAAAGTCTTGTGGTGATGATCAAAGCAAGGCCTTTGTGGCGTAGCTTTGTGTAACGTTTGCTTCGCGAGTTTCACACCCGGTATGAACCAAAAACGGGAGAGGACGTCAGGGAGGGCATGCGTTTCTTTCTAGCTAGAAGTGGCGTCAGTGGTTTTACACGCCCTGACGAGTTTGACTTATGTAGTTGTTGCTGTTGCGAGGCGCCTCGGATTGATCGGTCGTTCTCGAACCGATGGAGTCATTTAGTTGGCTCACCTACGCCCCATAAGGCGGGGAAACGCATGTTCAGGCATTTTAATCCACATCGGTGGACCGGCCCTGAGGATCCAAGGGCCCACCTGTGTCTGGGTCCTGAGACACGGGCTAGAGCGTCTCGAAGCGGTGGAGGACTATCTTTTGCCTCGGTTCATAGATGGAAATCCAATTTCCAAATACGTAACTTTGCGGTTTTATTTGTAAACCTATACATGGCGACATAGTGGCATGGGACGCTCATGCCGCCTATGATTGATACTTATGATTTGAAGTTGTTTTATACACTATGCACTTATAATAGTATCAAACGATTTGTTTTCAACGTATCAAGCATTCTTTGGCTGTTATAAGGGAAAACCCTATCCTCGGCTGCGTTGCATTGTGTGATGGGACCTGGGTCTTATAACAGCTTCATTTTTCTTTATTTAGCATTGCGCTGTTTGTTTTATGCACTGGTATTCTTGGGAGGAAACCCGTTCCGTGTTATACGGCGTGGTCCGTTGATTTACCGAACTTTAAAATAAAGAATTATAACTGTTTTAGTTCTCACACCAGTCACATGACTGACCTGGAGTTTATTGTTTTAACCTAAACTCTGGGTGCCCCTATTTTTGACACGGGCAGCTAGTAGTTTCGGTTTTGCAGATTTATATTCACAGGATCCTGGTTTACAGCTGGAACGATATCCGGAAAGCTTTGTATCCGTGTATCTCATTCTAGTTGTGTATTGTATTATTTTCCGCTGCTATGTATTTAAATGTAATTTAAAACTCTGATATTTCTGTGTAATATTTTTTTCATTAATACTCTGTATATTCTTGTAATCTGATGCATTGTTGTAATATACAATGAAATGTTCTTTTATATGCGTTCTGTTGTGTCCTGTTCTCAAACGATAGGGCGTTTCGAACGGTCTGGGTCGGTTTAGCGACTGGTTCGGACCGAGCGAAATTCTTTGCCGTTTTGAAAATTTAAATCATTTAAATCAGAAAAAAAAAACCCCAAATCCCGCGTTGACCCCGTCCTCCCCCAATCTCCGACGCTCCGCCACGCCACCCCCATCGTCGGACCGCCGCCCGCCCTACCAGACCTCGCCTCTCCCTCTCCTCCACTCCGATTGAAGCTCCAGGCCGTGAGACCCCTTCAACGAAACCGCCATCGCCATCAGCAAAGCCACCTGCCGCCGATGAAGTCGATGCCCCCCCTTCTAAAAATCATTTCAGTTTTTATTTCTTTTTTAAAAATCGGGTTTTAACTTTTCTAAAAATCATTTCAGTTTTTATTTCTTTTTTTAAAAATCAGGTTTTAACTTTTCTAAAAATCATTTCAGTTTTTATTTCTTTTTCAAAAAAAATCTGTTAAAAAAAAACTTAAGAAATCAATTTTAAAATACAACAAAAAAAAACAGTTTTCAAATTAACAAAAACAAAAAAAAACATACAGTAAAAATAAAAACGTACTCCTCACTGGTAACTAGTAAACTAGCCCCTAACTGTTTGCATACCAACTGTAGCTGGTGAACTCACCATTTATTAAATGTTTACAGGCCAAACTCCACAGGCTTCATTCCTTTTCAGCATGTTATTTGGGTACATCTTCATTCTCCAGTCCTGAAGGACCATTCTCGTGCACCACCAGCGTGCACATGCACACACACATCATCCTGTAACCCAGTATTCTTGTCGTCTCTTGCCCCTCGAACCACTCGAACCCTCCTCTGATGGTTTGTATCGGAATCAGATCCTTTGACAGAATTTTCTGAACCAAACGCCAACTTGAACTCAATTAAAAAGGAACTCAATGCCGTCATCCTCCATCATAGAACAGCTCCATCTTCACCTGTAAACTGTCGACGATGTAGCCGACCATCTCGCTGAATAACTCCCCACTTGCTCAACGCCGTATGCCACCATTTACCCACAAAACAATCATGAAACCCATGTGAATTAATGCCACTCGAAAGTTTGATTAATGTTTAAAGATTTCCCATTCGCTTAATAAACTATCTCGTCTTCCCTCGACCAACTTCTATCGTCAACCAAGTTGTCTGAATTGGCTCCGATTACCGCTCCGACTCATACCCCCTTTCCTGTTAATATAAATCCAAACCTTTACTTTCTAAAACTAACTAGTTTAGGATCTAAAGCTAATTTGTGATGAAAGATTTGTTTTGAACTTCCATTTTGTTGCATGACTTTTAACTATCATATATATATTATCTACACAATGTAATATTACCTATATATGTATTCTTCTTTTCTTGTTCCAGTAACCTTAACTTTCAAATAGAGCAGTCCCTGTTTACATCTACCATAGCACAAAGACAAGTTTCCATAGTTGAAACAGAATAGATGGTTTTAACGATGTATAGAGTAAAAATAAAACAGGGGTAAGATTTAGCTGTATATTCATAGTTAAATAAGGTTCATAGTTCAACAAAGTCTCCTAGTTCAACTAATCGTACAAGCACACATGGTTTTAGCATACATTTTCATTCCATTCAGTCATGTAACACATGGTTGTACTCATCATAAGCTAAGCGTAAATTTTTATTAGAGAATCAAAATGAATTAGGTGTGTCTACTCACCTTTTATTTTCCTATGCTAAGCTTTGTTTAAGTGTTTCTCTCTGGCTTGAGTTTTTCTACTTCTTGTTCGAATTGTTGTGGTGAAGAATGTGTATGTGTGCTCCTATTTATAGGTGCTCTAAACTCTTGAAATAATGGTGCATTTAATGAATGAAAAGAAAAATCATGAGCATCATGTGTTCAGAGAAGTTTTGAATGATTGAAAAGAGGAAAGCTAAGTTTGCTACTACCTACTTTGATGTAAACATCTCATTTCCAACTAGCTGAATTGCAGTAGTACAGCTGCAGTATGCACGAAAATGCAAACTTCTTGGTTGCTGTGTTATGTCACATTTAAACCTTGTGTGTTTTGTCAAAACAAAAACCTGTTGCTCTCTGTTTTGATGTGCAAAAGGATGTCTAAATTCTAAGCTAAACTAAAGCTAGATACTGCTACTCAGTTCACTGATACTCATGGCTGATTTGTGAAAACACATGGGTACTTGTTTTAAACAATTAGATTTTAAGGCTTACTTTATATCCAAGTTTCTCCAAAAATCTAAATGCTCCAATCCCCTATGTAATTGTGGCATATGTGTTTGAAAATCAAAATATTCCTACCTATTTTCCCTACTCCTTAGCTGTTGCTTCTTTCTTGTCCAACTTCTTATGTGTAAAGCATACAGATATCTCACTGACTGTATTTGATTGGTTAAACAAATATGGAATAAGGATACATTCCTTATATGTTAATTAGCACACACAGAGGTTAAAACCATTTTAAATTAAATTAATACATACACTTGGAAATTTTAAACAAGATTTGGTTTCAAGTATCCTTAGTTATATATCTCATTTAATTAGATGAATTACCTGAATATAAAGCAAGCTATTTAAATGAATGATCTTAAGTATGAAAGGTGTTAAACTTGCATAAGTCCCTTTTGATCCTCATATATGAAGCAAATGCAATGTTTAACATAAGTTGTTTTATTTTTACAACTTAATGCGTATATATATACATATGTTATGGTATGAAAGATTAACTACATTTTCTCCCAAGTATTTAATCAAATTCTAATAATTTAATGTAGTTGGTTACGTAATCATTAACTTATTGTTTAGCAAAAGCTAGTCACAAATCCTGGGACATTACACTAAGGGTATCCAACTTTGCCAGTACATCTCGCGTTGGTGTGCAAACCCGCCAAGCTCTTTCCGGCACCTTGTTGACAAAGTCAGCGTCGGTATATCTTGATCTCATTTTATGAGTTGGACACTTAAGGATTATCGACATCTTGTTGACAAAGTCAACATCGGTCTGCACAATCCGCCAAGCTCTGTCCCAAACTCTCACCGGTGGTATACCTTGGTGTTTTCGCTTAGGTGTTTGTAAATAGTAATAATGTAAATATTTTGTAATAAAGAGAAAGTAAGCACTTGAAGTCCAAGCACACTCTTCACTTATTCGACCTAACTTGTTAACAAAAAGGAAGTTGAGATGTTGTTATACGACTGTTGATATCGATTACAGAATTCATTTCATATTTGCACTATGTTTCTACCAAAACAACTGGCCAAGCTGGAGGGGTTTGTTATGATAACATGACTTTTGTTTGAAGTTTTAATTTGTAACGGACTCAAATTTCTTAATGACAACCCAAATTTGTGTTAACTTATTCGTGTAATATTTAAAAGTAGATTATCCATTTATAAATATTCCTTTAAAAGCTTGCATTCATCTTGTAAATATTTTCTAATTTTTTTGCGTTCAACTTTTGGATTTTATGGGTAGTATCCGCTGAAAACCCTCACGAGACAACACTCGTCCTGCTGGGGACACCCAGAGGTTTAAAGTCTTGTTGCATATGCTCAATGCAATATTGCTCCCTTCAAAATGAATTTAGCTTAATTTTTCAGTTTATTCGAGGATGAATAAAAAGATAAGTGTGGGGGTATTTGATGTGCACGTAAAAATGCACATTTATATTCACATATTTATTCTTGTTTAGTGCTAATAAATGTCATATGTGGTTTTTTTTATCATGTTTAAACCATAATTCAAGTGATTTCAAAATATCAAACATTCATTGTCATACAAAGGAAAAATGGCCATTTTTGTGCTTAACTTATTTTGAGAATTTTTACTTGGACATTTTTCATTGTTTTTGTAGACATTTGGTGCGTGTGGAAGAGGGCTTCATAAAGATTTATATGCATACAAAAGGAATGAAGAGGAAATAATTCTCATACATAATCATGGAGGACCCCACTTATTACACTTAAAAGCTATGTGTAAATTAGTGGATGATAAAGCTTAAGGCAAATTTAATGATGGATTGATTAAAGTGTGATGATTAATTGGTGGCCACATTTTCTAAAGGGCATTCTTGGTAGCACGCTAATGTTGAATTGAGGTTTTTCACATGTATAAATAACCCCTACATGTTGATGTAAAAATCATCTTGGATCTAATTTAGTTTAGAGTAGAGGCTGAAATCAAAACCTCTATTTTCCTTCCATGGCTTCTTAACCATTTCTCTTATGTAATCTCAGTTTAATCCAATTTTATTTCGTTTT